>JANIJG010022562.1:0-12423 GCA_024611175.1 Megaceryle torquata | reverse complement strand
GGTGTTTAAGAAAAGATTGGATGCTGCACTTAGTGGCATGATTTAGCTGATGTCATGGTGTTAGGTCATAGGCTGGAGTTGATGATCTCAGAGGTCTTTTCCAGCCTCAATAATTCTGTGATTCTGTGAACTATTGTAAACTTTCTTTCACAATTATCTGTATTTAGCTAGCTTGATATACTTTAATCCAGAAGTCATATAAAATGCATATATATTATTTTTTTATTTTGACTCATCTCTAGACTGAAATCTTTAGAACAATGAAACCAAAAAGCAGCTCTGCTAACTGGAAAATCCAATTGAAATCTTCTTTCAGCTTTTGCTTTGTCAAAATGATAAGATAGAAAAGAGAGGGGTATTTACCAGATACAGTATTTTAGCATAAATACATATATATTTTTTTAGCCACATGAGAAAGCATTATCAAACATGTAGAAAGTATATATGGATAATTCTAGAGGAAATGTAATCATGGTTAGTAATGTGTGCAGAATATTACAAAGAAAAGGGAATAAAAAGGAATGGTGTAACTGGGAGTCTGTAGAAGTAATGAACTTCTCCCTTCCACATCTAAAACTGAGTATAGAATGATATCAAACTGGTTTAGTCAATCACAGGATGTAAATACTAGGCTGAGATTAGTTCAAATCTGCTTAGAAGTGGGTAAAAAATTAAATAAATCCACTTAAATTATTTTCAGTATAATGCAGCTTCATTTTAGAGATAATAAAAGAAGTGCATTCCCCTGGAGTAGTGTTCTGGCATTCTTCTTGAACTTATGTTCATGCTGAGATTCTTATTTACAAGTATAAAAAAGCTATCACTTCTTCACAACGTCTGAAGCTATGATGAATTTCAGTTCTAATAGCAGCCACCTATTTAACATTTAGCTAACTAATTAATGAAGTGTTAACATATTACGCCTCAGAATTTTCTTACTTCTTCTGTTCAGTTTTCAATTTATTTTGCCTTTTCCTTTTGATATCTAGCATTTACTGTATTTTCTGGTTCATATTTTCAGTCAGGTTCTTGGAAACTAATTTGGACATTTGTTTTCTTAGCTTTGTTTCTTTATTTTTATATCAGTATCTCATTCATTGAACACTTCTGGTTCTCACACAGTTATGGGAAGTAATAGTTTCCCTCCTTCTCACACACATAGGAATAAGGAAAAAAAAATAGTAGAATTGCAAAGACAAAATATGAATAAGAGACACATAAAGACCAGCACAAGTAACTTTGGTGAAATTATACGCATGTTTCTTTTTAATTATCTTAAAAATATTGACAGAGTTAGATAAGAGTAACAATTTTGTTTTTTCCATACTTACTAAAGAATCTCAGATGAAATCACTTTTCTATGAAAGCTATTATGATAAGGATGAATGCTATCTGTAATAGTCCTCTGTTTCTTGTTTTTCAACACTTGTTGAATGAAACTGAGAAGTTTGGACTGAAAATTTTGGCTGTCTTTTTTTGTCTCTTGTGCTGTTAGACAAAACAGAGATACTCTTGTTGCTGACACACCGGAGGGCTGTGCTGCCATCCAGCATGACCTGAACAGGGTGGAGCGCTGGGCAGAGTAGAACCTAATGAGGTTCAGCAAGGGGTAGTGTAGGGTCCTGCACCCAGGGAGAAACAACCCGGTGCAACCATATAGGTTAGCGGTAGACCTACTGGAAAGCAACCCTGAGGAGAAGGATGTTGTAGTTCTGGTAGACAATAAGTTAAGCATGAAACAGCAGTGAGCCTTGTGGCAAAGAAGGCAAATGTTATCCTGGGGTACATTAAGGAGAGTGTGGCAAGTAGGTCAAGGGAGGCCTTCCTCACCCTCTATTCTGCCCTGGTAAAGCCACATCTGGAATACTGTGGCCAGTTCTGGGCTCCCCAGCACAAGAGTGAAAGGGAACTACTGGGGAGAGTCCAGAGGAAGGCAGTGAAGATGATCAGGGGACAGGAGCATCTCTCTTATGAGGTAAGGTTGAGAGAGTGGGACTATTTAGCCTGGAGAAGTCTGAGACCTTATAATCATCTGTAAATATCTAAAAGGTGGGTGCAAGGAGGATGGGGCCGGTGTCTTTTCAGTGGTGCCCAGTGACAGGACAAGGGCGAACAGGTACAAGCTGGAACACAAGTGGTTCCATCTAAATATGAGAAAAATCTTCTTTATGTGAGGGTAATGACACACTAGAGCAGGCTGCCCAGGGAGGTTGTGGAGTGTCCTTCTCTGGAGACATTCAAAACCTGCTTGGATGTAATCCTGTGTAATGTGCTCGAGGAAAACCTGCTTTGGTGGGAAAGGGGTTGAGCTAGATAATCTCTAGAGGTCCCTTCCAACTCCAGTGATTCTGTGATCCTGTGAATAGTAGCATGGATACTGTAGTTTTATGTGCGCTTTGTGAGTCCATAATGTTTTGAAGAAGTGAAAGATGAAACAACCTGCCTACCTACCTTATCAGTGTTATGCTAATTAATTAAATCAGACATATGTGAAGTAGTACAGTATTATGCTATCTTCCATTTATCACCATAATCACATCACTGCATAAAGACATAGAGGTCTTACATATTTTCCAAATAATTTATTGATGTAGTCATGCAACCCGCATAGAATCATTGTGACTCAGTTTTATCATGTAAAGTAGAAAATGCAAGAGAATAATAAGAATGGTGGTTTTCTTATTTTATTTTATTATTATTATTATTATTATTATTGTTATTATATTTAGTGCCAAAACAAGAATTTTTGTATTTTGGGGGGTAAGGAAAGCAAGTGAGACAATTCCCTGGAACACACACCAGCATTAATAGACTTGTTTTGCAAAATGAGGTTTCTGCTGAAAAGCAATTCTTTGTGACTGGGAAATGCAGAAGCAAAAAATATTTATGTATGCTAAAGACAACTATACTATTGCTTTTGATTTTATGGCCGTTGGCCACGGTAGAAATTTAGAAGAAAATATTATCTCAAAATCAAGTTCTAGACACTTTCCTGCCCCAATACCTTTTTGTCCCTTTTTCCTGTCATAGAATCTCCATGAATAGAAAAAAAATATATTGTCAGTTTTTCTACAGCAATTTCAATTTCATACTTCAGTTTGATTTTCCTCTTCTGTATTCTCCTGGTGTCCTTCAACTCTATTACCAGAATTTGATGCATCAACAATTATCAGCATGAAAATCTAGCATGGAATCTCATGCTTTAGAGAAGATAGAAAGATATTGCAATAGAAAATACTCTCCCATTATGCATGTGCAAGGTAGGATTTGAATTGCAATTTATTCATTAACATTTGAACTAAAGCGATAATTCAGCTAACTATGAAGGCATTTGACAAGAAAGCTTTCATTTCTGTTCAGAAACAGTTCAAGTGTCTCTTGTAGAATAAAGGAAAACTTTTATAATTGAATATTATTCAGATCACTTTAAAAGTAAAATATTTGTATGTTTTTTCTTTTTCTTCTTTCACAGTCAGCTTGAAAGACTGAGAATCTCAAAGCAGAAAAGTAACAGTGAGACCAAGATTAACAGCCAAGTAAGCACATTATAAGCAAAAACTTTTATGTAGATTACAAAAAAAAAAAAAAAAAGAATGTTTAACAATTCAGTATAACCTGAGGAATTGTTAACACATTGTAAAGAGCTCATAAGAGAACATAAGTAAAGGTCTTTTTATTTGCATGCAATAGGATATACACATATCCCTTCAAGCACAGATTTATAATAAAGAAGCCCTCAGGACAGAACTGTATGAAACTTATGTTCTTGAATATTTTTCTCTTTTCTCACCCAAGAGTGTAATAAAGAAAATAATAAAATAGATAATAAATAAAAAAGGGTGATAATAACAAAGATAATAAGACAGAAGTATTACCACTTGGCACTCCAAATTCATTACAATCAGAAGCAAAGTAATTGGATCACAATAGTATACCACTGGACTATTCCTCTTTCTGAAATATATTATATTTGTAGACCGACAACAACTGATTTCAGTTTCAAGAGTCTTAAATATAATGTTTGCTGATGAGTATTAAAAATACATTTATTTAAGCTCTTAAAAAAAAGTCATTAATATTATTATTTTGGGAAAATAAAAATTTCTATAAGAAACCATCAACTGAACATCAGCCCATATATTTAGTCTTTTGAGAAGCCAATTTTTTTCGAAAGGAAGCTCTTCAAACCATCATCTTCACTATCTTACATATTAAGATGTTCCATTTTGATATGTGTTAATTGCTCATATTTTAAGTTGGAATCCAATACTCTTCAATCAGAGTCTTTTAGATATTCCTCACAAGGAGGGTTTAATTTTTAATTCTAAATTCATTTTCCTGAAGCTATTTGATGTCACTTTGGCAATATATGAAAATCACAACACAGAGCAATTGCATATACAGTTAAATCACAATACGAATGTGTTTCCCGTTATGATCTTTATATGCCCACATATATGCCTCCATAGCTAGTAATGTTATATTACTTCCCCTACAATTTTCAGTGGTAAAAGAGTCACACCACCTCCCCGAAGAGACTGTGATGTGTTCTAGCATTCCCTAACATGGAAGTAATTATGATACTATTGCTTTGACTCACAGACCTGTTTTGCTTTCCATGCAATCCATGTTGTGATGTATAATGTCATGGAATCATACAACCATTCTGTTTGGAAAGGACCTTTAAGATCATTGAGTCCAAACATTAACCTAACATTACCAAGACTACGACTAAATCATGTTCCTAAGCGTCACTGTCCTGTAGTGGAGAAGCAGGATCTGCTGACTTTAGAGAGACCTGAGAATTACCATCGTTTAGGCATTTCAGCTATGTGATATTGTCTCAGCTAACTTATGGAACCTGTTCAACTTCCATTTATAGTCAATTAAAATAAATTAGCATTTTTAGGTTTTGACTTATCTGACCAATACTATCTGACCTTATCTGACATAATGGCCTTGTACAATTGAGTGACTGCATCAGTGGACAAAGGAAGAAAAATTGTCATCTACCTGGATTCCTGTGAAGCCTTTGATGGGATCCTCCTATAGCATTCTTAACATGAAATTGGAGAGATGTGTTTGATGATGGATTGTTGGATGGATAAGAACTTGCCTGCGTGGCCACATCCAAGAGTTACAGTGAATGGTTCAATGTCCAAGTGGAAGACAGTAACAAGTAGTGTCCCTCAAGGGTTAATACTGGACCAGTAATATTTAATATCTTCATCAATGACATAGATAATGGAATTGACTCATCAAGTTTATGGATGACACCAAGCTGAGTGGTGCCATTGATAGACTACAAGGAGGGGATGCCATCCAGATGCCTTGTCTGGCTTAAGGAGTGGGCCTATATGAATCAAATTGTGTTCAACAAACCCAAGTGCAAGGTTCTGCACCTGGGTCAAGGAAATCCCCAGTATCAATTCAGGATGGAGGATAATGGGATTGAGAACAGTCCTGTGGAGAAGGACTTGGGGGTACTGTTAAGTGAAAAACTGGACATGAGACAGAAATGTGTGCAACAGTTTAAAATATATTATTTTTAGATTACATTGCAAAGAATAAATTTTTAATGATAAGGGTAGTGAAACACTAGAAGAGATTGCCCAGGAAAGTAGTGGATGCCCCATAATTGGAAGTCTTTAGGCATTATGGGGCTTTGAGCAAACTAATCTAAAGGAAGATGTTTCTGCCCATGGCAGGGGCTTTGGACTGGGTAAACTTTAAAGATCCCTTACAACCCAGATCATTCTATGATTCTATGATTTTAGAGGTCAGCAGTAAGATAAATCCTGCCCTTCAAAGCCTTGTTTCTTGCCATGCAATACACTGGAAACCAAGAGTAACTAATTCAGCTAAAGAGCTATACATTAAATTAGATTATTAGCTTCTGTCTGTTGTTATAAAGTCAGTAGATGCCTCCAGTTTTTGAATGATTCATTAGAGCTTGCAGATTTTACCTCAGTGTTTTAAAAAGGGCCTTATAGCATATTCATATATGAACAACGTAAATGATTATTTTTGTATTGTTTTATATTTTAAATTAAGAGTACAGCATGTACAGTGTCATCTAATTAATTTCACAGGAGACACAATTATATTAAAACAAACCTTGTCTGAAGTTTTCTGTCCTTTGATTGTCTTGAATATATGCATTTAACCTTTCCCCACTAAACAAAATCAAACACTCACTAACCATTAATTGTGTGCTTTGAAACCTTAATGAAAATAAGAAGAAATATCATACCTGCAATACATAAGATTTCTTTTACTTGGGAGTGAAACAGGGAAAAGAAAATAATCCTTCTATTTACAAAGAGAGAAATTTTGTGTCTAATGCTGTGTAAACAATTACAAATTCATATAAAGGCCTGACAAATTTCACCAAAATGACAGATGAAGGGAAAAGTTAAGTATAATGAAGTCATAGCTTCCAAATCACTATAAAGCTAAAATATTGTCAATTTTGAAATTTTAGTATATATTTTCTTTGACCTTTCAAGAGCTATTGTGGAATGCAAGTGATCTAGGCAAAGCATCAATGGACTACATTAGATCAATGTATTAACCACAGGGCATCTGTCACTGGTAGTCTCAGTACAGAGTACTTGTGTTCAAAGGATGGGCAGAAAGACTGCTGCAAGGCATGAAACTATTAACATGGTCTTATTTCCATAAGCTTGTCTTCAAATGTTTGCAGTCATTATTATATAATTTTGTTGAATAATTCTTTAAGTGAGACTCAGTAATACTATGATAGTTTTTACCCAAGAGCCTACAATGGAATAAAGTGGTGTATATTTGTTCCTGAATTTCTCATGCCATATGATGAATAGCAGCAATTATAGGAAAGAACAATATTAGTTTTACAGTTATTGTTATTATCTAAAGTACTAAGAATAAAATCCCATATTTCACCAGAATTTCAGTGCAATCGTTGCCAAAATACGTGAAGGAGGAACATTTCATAATCTGTTTTTCACACTGACTCTACAACTAGAAATTGGCAAAGCCAAGTCGTTTATATTTCCTTATTACCAGCTTGTAGAAGGCTTTGAGAATATGGGGCTAGTGATGGATATTTTTATAGAAGAAGTTTTTTTATTCTCTTTTACTGTAGTAAGTATATTTCAGATTAGTTCCACTGCAGTTTATTAAAGTAGCAGAAAGAGATTAGCAACAGAAGAAAACACACTTGTTTACTTTTGTTTTTTGAAAAGAGCTATATTTATATAGAAATGGAGACTGTTTAGGCAGAATCAGAGTTCCTTCATTTATAACTTTAAATCTTATTGTGCTATGTAAGTCATTTAAACTGATGAAAAATTTACTTAAATATGAGACACTGATTTAAATAGAATATTTATTTTGCAAATTGTATTTCCACTCATTATATTACACAAATATTTCTCTCAAAGGGTAAAATGCAGAAAGCCCAGCTAAATTAGTGGATTTAAGAGTGACTAAAATACTGTGAAAATACTTTGATAGTTCTGACAGAGTGAACTACACTTAAAAAGAACAGATTTAACTGAATGGAAAACAGAGGATTTTATATGTTTATATGCTTCTGTGCTGCTTTTCAGGGTAGTTGAACTATACCCAGCTACTTACAGATATGTTCCTATGTGCAAAGGTTGCTAGGGTCCAAACTCAGGCTAAATCACTGTAGCACCTCTGACAGCGTAATGGATACAGTAGTCTCAGTGCCAGCTCATTTTGGTACTTAAGAGTTTTTGAGGAAAAAAAAAAAAAAAAAGGTTTGCATTGCTACATATTAATTAGCTCTGAAAATTAACATGGATTTTATGGAATATGCACTCATGCAACAAAGAAGGCCAACAGTCTTTTCTGGACTGCATTAAAAGGAGTGTATTCATTAAGTCAAGGGAAGTGATACTTTGATCTGGTGAGGCACATCTGAAGGTCTGGGTCTAATCATGGACTTCACACTATAAGGGAGGTATGGAAACAAGCACAGCAAGGGGCTATGAAGATGAATAAGTGTTTGGAGCATCTCTGCTGTGAGGAAAAGCTGAGAAAGCTGGGACTGTTCAGCCTGGAGTGTAGAAGGCTCAAAGATGATATAATTAATCTATATAAATATCTGATGGGAGGTAGCAAAGAAGACAGTGCCTGATGCACCACTGTAGTGCCCCCTGAGAGGACAAGTGGCAATGGACCCAATGTGAAATGCAGGAAATTCCACTTAATCAATTTTTTTTTTTTTTTTTTTCCCTGAGTGTGGTCAAACAGAAATCTCAGTCCTTGGAGATACTCAAAACCTGACTGAACAGTGTTGTGGGTGACCTGTTCTAGATGACCCTGTGGTGAGTAGGGCAGTTGGACTAGATGATCTCCAGAGATCCCTTCCAACTGTAAATATCATGTGTGGTTCTGAGATTGCTGTAGTAGTGCTACTATAAGGGAACCAAAATCTAAATTGCATGAGGCCCTATCTGTAGTATCTATTTGTAGTATTCCTGTTTGATCTTAAAACACTTCAAATTGTCAACCCTTCCACTACAACTTTCAATTTACAGTCTATCAATGAGATCATATAAAATAAAAGTGAGAATTAGGTACCCTACTCTGCTGAAAGTCAAAGGGAGTGAGGTGTCAAACAAACTTTTCTATCCTTAAAAATTTATGAAATGTATAATTACATGTCTACCCAATTATCTTTCTGAAAGTAAAAACAATAACTTAAAAAAATATATATTTTGAATGCATTAATTTTAGTAGTGTTGTTTTTACAGATAGAATGCTAAGTTTTAAGGGATTCCTCCAAGTCCCCAATTAAATTTTTATGTATTTGTGAAAATTGGAGCACCTGGAACTTATACTCTATACTTCTTCAGAAAATTCAAGTTAATGCTGTAAAAATATTATAATTAGAAAGGTTGATAGCTGCTCTCAGATTACTCAGCATCCACCTAATTTTATCAGACTGTATCTGGAGAATGTAAATCCAGCTAGTCCTATTTACTTCATTCATGTTGGTTATCATTTGTTTACACACGGCCTGAGATACAGACTTGGTAGCAAGATGGAAAGGGTTTTATCACTTTTTTTTGGTGAAAATATTTCTGTCACTGGAATTCATACATTTGAGATAAAAATGAGGAGTCAAATGAAGTGGTTTCTTCTACAAAACTCATATTATGTGTAATAACAATTCCAGAAAAATAGCAGTTTCAGTCATGTTATTTTCTAACTTTGTTATAAATTTGATTATACTGATGTTGTTTGAGTGGACTGTATGTTTTTCCACCCCTTTAGTGAAAATGTTTCTCTAGAAACCTAGAGAGAACATGTGCTGCAGCATCTAGAAATCAGTTACAGATTTAGAGAAGGGAAGAAGTTCTTAACAAAAGTAACTTTTCCATTTCCCAGACAGGTGTCTTTGTGGCCTCTGAACTAGTCATGAAATCATAGTTATATTTGCCTATGCCTACTATATCCCCCTACTCACAGCACATCTTGGTCAAGCCTTGTAAAAGCATTGATTCTTTTTTTTAATAAACTTACTCTGCAGTAAAATAGATTCACAGGGTAATTTCCTCTTCTGCAGTTGAACAAAACACAAATGGTTCTTCAAATATTCTTGCTACTTTTTTCATTAGACTGTGGCTTCTGTCTTTTTTTAATATTATTCAAAAAGCAAATATGAAAATATGGCATAAACTTTTTTCTTTTTGTCTTCTCCCTTTCTGTTTTTTGGGCTTGGTTTTTTTTGTTGTTGTTGATATTGTTGTTGTTGTTTGTTTTGGTTTTGTTGGTTTTGTTTTGTTTGGGTTTTTTTGGTTGGTTTTGTTTGGTTTTTTTGTTTTTTTTTTCCTTCACCTCACACCTTGCATGTAATAAAATCACAAATTTTTGGTATCTCTAGTCCTAATATAACTGCTTTCTTGTTGTGATTCTTTCTGAATTACTTTTGAAGATATGCACATTCCTATTCCAGCATGCCTTAGCAGCAAGTACATTTCTTGTATTTTTACTTGGTGTAATCAGTTAAACTTGTCAGTTTACCCACTCCCATTTCTTATCTGTATCTTATGATAAATTTCATTGTAAATAGATGTCACAAGCCATTTTGTGAACTTGGATAACATTAGGTCCTATTTTTGTTTACTTATCTTCTTCTGTGGCTGATGTATTATCATTAAAAGTTTTAAAATATGAGCAAAGGATAGTTTAAAATAATGGAGTTGGCTCTTCTCTTTGTTTTGAGTTTTTTTAATAAATTTATATTTTCATACCTGATCCCTAAAGAACACTGTTCAGAATAATTAACAGTAAATATGTGTTTACACTAGTTTAAATCAATTGCTAATTAACTCCACAAGGCAGAAATGGATTTCTGTTTAGCACTGAGTTTGTGCTTTTATTCTTGACACTCACAGGTGTGAGGTTCACACTACATTAGCATCTGCTCTGTTACTGCCTGATCCAAACCCCACTGAAATAAACACAAAATTAGTGGGAAAATTTGATGGGAAAAGTCTTGACAAAAATCCTAAAATCTTAGAAAAATTTAGGCTAGACAGGACTTCTGTAAATCTGATCTGACTCCACTCTGAAATTCAGGTCAACTTTGAGGTTTGATCAAGTTTCCAAGGTCCAGTCTCATTTTATTACCTCTGCAACCCCTTTGATACAACTCTTCCACTTCTTCACCCATTTAATTGAATTAATTCCTCTTTTAATCTGATTGGTAAAAAATTTCCTGCAAACTGTGCCCAATGTTTCTTCTTTTGTTGCATAATACAATCAAGAGTTTATCTCCATTTTCTCTAAAACTACACCACAGGTAACTGAAGAGTGCAATTATAATCTGTCTTTGCCTTCTTCAGGATGAATGATCTCCTAACCCTTCTTGTGTATTGCATAACACATGTAATGCTCTAGCCATAAAAAGTTATGTATCAAAGCTTTTTCCTTGCTCTAGTAATTAAAAACAAGATGATCACAAAACAATCTGTTGTTGATTAGTTTATTATTACTCAGCTCAATCGTAGTTATTATTAGGGCAGCATAATGATGCCTATTAGAAATTTGTAGGTGGTAATATGCACAGTCCTGCCATCATTTTTAATGCAAAGTTCTCATTACTTTCACCAGGACTTCTACAAGTGAATATGATCAAAGGTTAATGAAAATGGTCAAGTTTATTCAGATTATGCTATTCCTGGATTGTTCTTTTTTGGAATGGATAAGATTTAAAACATATATAATAAAATAAGTACAACTTAACAGGTATATATGGTGGTTTTTTTTTTTTTTTTTTTTTTTTAGAATAGCAATTTTTTGAGTTAAGTATGCTGATATAGCTTGAATATCAGCATTTTTATTACAGGTAATAGAAAGCACTAAAACCTGAGGTGATTATCAGTCCGTGCTAGGAACAACAATGAGGAGCAAATTGTCATAATCTAAACCCAGCAGATCTGCTTCTCTTCCTATTTCCTCCTGATATGTCCACAAAGAGTGGACTCTCACTTTCCCAGGCCAAAGGCTTGGAAGCAGAGACAAAACTCTCCTCTACTCATCCTCTCTCCTCTTTGTCTTCATATAAATAAGCATATTTAGCCACCTAAACCCAGATATATCTATCTACATTTTTCATGTTCTGTGTAAGTCTTGTGGTTGAGATGTATATACACACTAAGCACTTTCAAGATCCATTCCTTCAGGGAAAGAGATAGAATGGGAAAATATTATTTTATTCTTTCATAAGCAGATTGTATTGACTTGCATGTAATGTAGCTTGAAGACTTTCTCTAAGTCTTAAATGAGAAAACAATTAAGCCTATGATCTTTGCTCATTACATTAAGTCCATGTGATCATCAAAACTGGACTCACTAATTTGTCCTTAATTAAATTTTGTTTCCCCCCTAAGATCCATTACTCCATTTTCATTTTAATATTTTTTCTAGTGGGAGTTAATATAAAAGAAATTCTTCTGAAATTAAAGCCTCTGCAGTAAAATTATTTCCCAGTGTAACTGTTTCACTGGCAATGGATTCATTTGGTCCCACTGTAAAAACTCTTGCATTACACAGGTATTAATTTTATATCTATAAGTATGTATATCTAAAATGTCATGAAAAAAAACCCAAAAAGAAACTATTATATCAATGGAAAAAACACAGACAAAGAATTAACAGCTGTGATAGAGAACAGTGCAATTATCTGAAATACAAAATGAATAAAAAATCAGAGACCCACCATGAAGCCACTTCACAGTTGTCTTATCTATAGCCCTGTAGCCTAGTAATACAATATGTCAGTACTAGTAACAGGCCACAGGGTTTGTAAAGAGTTGGAAAGGCTTTGTCTGAATTTTCCTTGACCTGCCTAGAGCTTTGCTTTCATTTAATCAAACAAGCATTTTTTTTTTTAATGATCAACTA
>JANIJG010022560.1:29714-44090 GCA_024611175.1 Megaceryle torquata | reverse complement strand
GGAAGGAAGGAAGGAAGGAAGGAAGGAAGGAAGGAAGGAAGGAAGGAAGGAAGGAAGGAAGGAAGGAAGGAAAAGAAAAAAAAAAAAAAAGTAATGCAAAAGCAATCACCATCTCCCGCTCGCAGACCCATGTCCAGCCACTCTGAACAGCAGCCACCTTGGAAATCAAGTTCTTACTTCCCACCCCTTTCTTCTTCTACTTCAGTTTCCATTGCTGAGCAAGACGTTATATGGTATGGAAGAGACCTTTGGCCAGTTCAGGTCATCTGTTTGTGTTCCCTTCCCAATATCTTGCCCACTCCCAGCCTACTGGCTGGGTGAGAAGAGTGGGAAAAAGAGAAAGCTTTGCCATTGTGCAAACACATTTTAACAATAGCCAAGAAATTGGTGTGTCATCAACACCGCTGTAGCTACAAACCCAGAATGCAGCACCACACAGGCTTCTATAGACAAAATTAACCCCAACCCAGCCAGACCCAGTACAAAATCTAATGTCATCGTCTTCTTGGGGGCAAGGAAACTTCAGGTGTACTGGAGAACAGCCCAGTTCATCTATGGGCTACCACCTCTTGATGGCTGGACTCTGTAAAGCTCTGAATGGATAAGTGGAGTGGAACAGTTCCACAATCAGAGTGAACATCTCATCTGTAGACCCCAGAGCAGCTCGGCTATTGCTATTAAGGACTAATTGTTGATTTGCTGCATGGATGGTCTAAAATGGAAAAGTAGTGAGATTCTTCATCACTTCAGATCAGATTCCCAAAGGCAGAATGGAGATAGTATTGGATTATTTTCATATTGTCCTTTGGTTTTTTTTTGGACCTACCTAAGCAACAGCATGAGCTTCACTTTAAAGGCAATACAGAAATTGATACAGATTTACTTATTAAAATGCACAAACCTTTCACTGTGCAGTCTAAACCTTTTGCCAGGCATCCGGAATTTTTCTGCTTGTTTTGTATCTGTTAGATCCCTCTCCACTTTGATTACACATCCTTTCCCTCCTGCTCTGAATAGACAGAGCTATCATCACTGCATTTTGCTGAACATTTGCCAAGAGAAAGTGCTTGTTTTTTATGGGAGAAGTTGGAAACATCTCAAAATATAGAGATGTACAGCAGAACAGTCAGCTTTTAAATTTGTTTAGGTTTTTTTTTTTCCTCTGAAAAGTGTCATATTGGCACACAAAATATCTTTCTGCATCTGATTGTGTGGAACAGACACCCAATTAGTAACAAGCTGGTGCTCAGTCCATCGGTAGTTGAAGTGTTTTGTTTGGGAGCTCTGGCCTTGCCTTTTGATTTATTTATTTTTTTAGTCGAAGAAGTTATTGTTAACACACCATGCAAGTAAGAGTGGTGCCAACTGTGCCAAATATAGTTTTGCTTGCAGCCTCACTGGCACTTACTTAATTGTTGTCTCATTTCACTTAAAATACATCCTGTAACAGCATTTTAGTACTTTAAGCCAAAAAGAACACTAGAGAACATTTTTTATCACTTATAGAAACTCAGAAAAGGATAGAGGGCACCTGGATGCATTTCTCATTTAATATGGAGTTAATTATATTACTTAATAAGAATGATTGTGCATGAAACTATTGGATGCAGCCATGAGGTTTTTATATAATAACCAGTTCTTCAAAATACATTGATTTCATAACAGTAGTCCAGCTTTGTCTTTTGGGCTGAGGAAATAACTGGAAATGTATATTGCTTTTCACAAGATTTAACTTCATTTTTGCTTGCATGATGACAGTAAGTCAGAGGCTGTAACTGGAATCTGGTGTAAAGGAGTTTGGCCAGTGTTGTTATTATGCAGACTTGAGCCAAAACGCTGGATTCAGACATTTTTGTACTTTGATGCATTTGAAATCCCCATGGCAGTGTATGTTTCAGCAAGTCCTCATCTTTAGAGGATTTTGTGAGTTCAGTGGAGAAAAAATAACTGGTTGTGTTTGTGGACAAGTAACTGCTCATCTCAACTGGTTAAAGGCAGTTCTCTGTAACATCAGATGTTCAGTGACAACTTTAAGACAATTGCAGTTCCTCCTGCCTGTTCCCAGACTGTATATATTGTAAGACCTCCATGCTGACTTTGTGTGGGTCACCATGCCCACGTAGCACTGTGCAATACTGGGAGGAGGTGTTAACTTGTCCCCTTAAAATACTATGGGTACATAAACAGGAGATGGTGTCTGAAACAATAAATCCTGCCTCTTGTCAAGGTACTCACCTTGTCAAGGTGAGTACCATACTAACCTGACAAGGCTTCACTGCATTTTGCTGAAGCAAAGTCCCCATCAGGCTTCATTGAGTCCTTAGAATAAGGCCCTTTTTCCAAGCACCTCTCTATGCTTGGGGGAAAGTTTTTATCTTGCCCTTTCTTTCCTCCAAGTCACCCACGCTTTTGTCACAAGACATATAGGCTGCAGCACAATTACAGAGCAGAATGCCAACTCACTGACTTGAAATATGGAAAGTGCTCTTTCCTTCCCTAATGAAGAAACAGCAGATAAAAAATAAACATATAAGAAAATAAAGGACTCGTAGATGATAATTTAGTGCTTAGAAAATGTTGGAGTTTCACCAGAGGTACACGTGGCCCTGGAGGAGTAACAAATTGTAATCCTCAACGTTAAAGAATTATTCTTGTCTTCATCCAAGGTCCTGATGAAGTACAACTGAGAAAATAAGAACCAAATGCAAAATATCAATAAATACTTTCATCTTAAGAACTAAGACTACATTTAGTGAGAAAATTTATTCCACTGTATTCCTGCTATCCTTCAGTTTTTGTACTTCTCTTCTTCTCTTTTAGCTCTTTTATTGTCTGCATTAAGGACATAAATGAAGCTTACCTGTGGAGGTTTTCTTTTGTGCTTCCTGGAGTGAATTCAGACCAGCATTTTTCTGTAGTGTGCCTGGTTTACTTTATGTGTGGGACATGTCTCAGTAAACAGAGCTCAGTGGTCACTTGAATTTTCACACTTCAGTTATTAGAATATTATCAAAAATGTTTGACATCTTTTGGACAAGAAAGGTTATTCCCGTGCTTTGTATCTATTAGTGAAGTACTGCAGAGCTCAAGGGAGAGATAATGATGCTGTTCTGTGAGAGGTTTATCAAATTTCATTGCTGGAATCTTTTACCAGCACACAGGGAAAAAAAAAAAAAAAAAGAAACAAAAAAAGTAATCTGATAACTTGTTTAAGATTCTTTTTTTAAAGTATACAGGCTTTTTAGAAGAAACGACAACTACAAGTTCTAAAGCTCATCAGCAACTCTAGAAAGAACTTAGCAGAAGCCTGGAAAAACAGAGACTGAAATGAAATGTGTAAATCTTTTTAGAGGGCAGAGAATGTGCCATTCAAAATAGAATGAAACTGACCTCACAGTTTAAGCTATTTTTGAACACATGAATGGCACAGCTTTTGTCATATGTCTTTGTGCTTGACATCAGTATGACTAATGTGTGTCTCCACATTATGTCACACTGCCTCTCCCCATAGGACTGTGATCCTGAATGGTGTTTAAAATAGAGCTGATGGTACACTCTGTTGTTCCTGAAAGGAGCTTGAATTCACGGGTGAAATTACCCCTTCTTGGCTAACAGAGGGAAAATGCATGCAAGAAAGGATTCCTGAGATGTTTCTAAATCAGTGACAGAGTCAAAAAGAATTGTGTCCGGGTTTGTCCCAGAAGAATTGTCTTCTTCTATAATGTGACATTCAGTCTTTATGTGAACTTTTGCTAATGTGTCAGATTGCAGAAGTCTGTATGAACATTGTGTCCCCAAGGCAGAAATCACACCCAATACTTCCTTAATGTAATGCAATTAATTAATGGTTGCTATTCATCAAAAGAATCTCTCTGGATATTCTGTATGATTATATCTGGGGTCCCATTTATCAGAAATCTCTCTTGAACAGCCACAAACAAGGTTTGCTTTCCTAAGCCCACTGTATCTCATTATGACAATGAAAAGATCATGCCCTGGTAGAATTCCTAATCTCAAAGGGTATAGGCCAGGCAAAAAAATGTAGATGTGACTCTGAACCTTAGGAAGGGGAACTTTTAATTGTTAAAAAAAAATAGTGGATGGGTCCTCCTGGGAACCTCTTCAGAGATAAAGGAACAGAACAGAGCTGGCAGCTATTTAAAGACATTTTCCTTAAAGCACGAGAACTCTTGATTCCCATGTTCAAAAAATAGGGTCAGGAAGGCAGCAGACCAGTGTGGCCAGGTAAGGATCTCCTGGTCAAACTGAAACACAAGAGGGAAGTGTGGAAGCAGTGGAAGCAGGGACATGTATTCTGCGAAGAATATGGGATGCTGCCTGCAAGAGTAAGGATGGGACCAGGAGCTAAATTTGCTAAGGGATGTGAAGGCTAACAAGGGCTTCTATGGGTACATTAGTCAGAAAAGGAAGACAAAAGAAATTGTACACTTGGAATAAATGGAACAAGGGGCAAAAGTTTAAAATGAATGAGGATAGATTTAGATTAAACATAGGGAATAAAGTTTTTATGATGAGGATGGTGAGACACTACAACAGGTTGCCTAGAGAAGTTATGGACATCCCATCATCAGACATGTTCAAGGTCAAGGTTTGAGCAACCTGAAAGAAGTCCATGTTCATGGCAGGGGTGTTGGACTAAATAATCTTTAAAGATCCTTTTCACCCCAAACCATTCTATGATTCTGTGATCATGCATTTAATTATTCTTCATGCCTGCCTTCCTTTGAGCTCACATTCATAAATGTAGGGTAATGTAAGAAACCTCTCCTAGGGTACAACTTCTATGCTTTAATACTAATACTAAGCACCGTGTCTGGAGGGCTGTCCCTGAAGGGTTTGCAAGTGGCTCATTAACCTCTCTGGAGGATGTTGCATAGGGCTGACTTGACTTTGAATCACTGAGCTTACCAAGAGGAGTACAATATTGCAGCACTGAGTCATCTTCAAGACGTTGCTTCAATACAAACATCCTCAGCTGACACGGTTGCTCCCACTTTCTGACTCTCCTTCCTAGGAAGTTTGGTCCTATTTATGAAGCAGTAGCTTGGCATTTATGAGTTCTAGATTAAATTTCTTGTACCTCTGCAGACTTTCTTTGTGACATTGGACAAACCTTTTAGGAAAAGAATTTTAAAGTTATTGAACACCAACCGCTGTAAAGACGTGCCTAGTGATTTAAATGGGACATGGACATCTTTGAAAATGTCACAAAATACCAAACATTTTCAAATCTTCCTTTTAGTCTTTTCATTCCCCAGTTGCTCCTCTGTAGATAGGAGATAAGAGCATTCTCCTGTCTCTTGGGATACAAATCCTTCAGGATTGTGATGCATTTTCTATATCCAGATAAGAAGTATGAAGATTGAAAGTTTTAATGCATGTGCAAGGT
Source organism: Megaceryle torquata (assembly GCA_024611175.1). Taxonomy (NCBI): domain Eukaryota; kingdom Metazoa; phylum Chordata; class Aves; order Coraciiformes; family Cerylidae; genus Megaceryle; species Megaceryle torquata. Next base: position 38,680 of record JANIJG010022560.1, on the reverse strand, counting down.
GGACAAAGGTACACGTCACTCTTAGTATCATCTGAAAATTCAGATTGCAGTACTTATTTTATCACAGTAGCACAATGCTGAAATCTCCATGCTGAGTCTCTATCAAATAGTGTAATTTCTTTAAAAGAACCCTCCTGTGCTCTAAATATACTATTTATGGCATGAGTTCTCAAAAAAAGCAGATGTATTCATAGAAGTATACGTATACTAAATGGCACACTATAAAATCATGGGTATGTAAGATAAAATTACAGCTAAAATGGCATCAAGAGGTGCTGGTGACATTTAGTAGCACAGGGCTAAGAGCAAAACCATCAAAGAGCAATACAAATACAATATTTTGTTGATACAAAAAGGTTATTTGTAGTTTTTTCCCTTGGCTTGGAGCATGCTGAAGTGACAGGTCAGTATTTTCTTCTGCCAAAGACTACAAATCCTCATGACTCTGAAATCCTTTTTCAAGAGATGACAACAAATATGTTTTTGCCTAATTGGTTCTAGTGCTGCTTGCGCAACTGCAGCATGGCTTTGTAATCGTTAGCTTTTCAGGAGCAGAACAGAGCAACATGTGGAAAACTTTAGTGGAAAAGGCTGTTTTGTAGGATAACAACACAGCAGAGCATCTGATTGTGAAAGCAATGCCCTTTGATGCAGAAAAAGTTATCTAAGTCTGCCCTAAGTATAACTATCTCCATCCTTTTCACTGGCAAAGTGCCCAGCAGAAAGCATCTCTTCCACACACTGCAGTCCTTTATGCAATTGTTGATTTTGCTCTGCAATCAGTTGGTTTGCCACTTAAATGGGAGCTCCATACATATTTCTTGACTAGCCATTGTGTTTGTTTGTGTCTGTGTATTGTGTGATTTAGCAAATGCAAAGTGACCCTGTCCTGGGTCATCCTGCAAAGGGGGGGAATTCACAACAGCCTCTCTCCCTAACTCCATACAATTCCTCACCAAAAAAATGACCTATGTTGGTCATTGATGGAGAATACGAGAGTAAGTAGGAAGGAAATTCAAGGGACAGTTCAATTCTTAGCTTCTGCCTTCAGCAGGGACAAGTGCAAGTTCCTAGGTTGAGGTGATCCCAAGCTCAAATACAGACTCAACAGATTAAGAGCAGCCCTGAGGAGAAGGATTTTGGGGTACTGGCGGATGAAAAGCTGGACATGAGCCTGCAGTGTGCACTCACAGCCCACAAGGCCACCTGCATCCTGGGCTGCATCAAAAGAAGCATGACCATGGTCAAGGGAGGTCATTCTGCCCCTCTACTCCACTCTGGTGAGACCGCACATGCAGTACTTGTCCAGCTCTGAAACCATCAGCACCAGAAAGACATGGACACATTGGATCAGGTCCAGAGGAGGGCCACAAAGATGATCAGAGGTCTGGAGCATCTCTCCTATTAAAAAGGGCTGACAGTTGGGGTTGTTCAGCCTGGAGAAGAAAAGGTTGCAGGGAGACCTTACTGCAACCTTTCAGTACTTAAGGAGGGCCTACAAGAAAGTTGGAGACAATCTTTTCAGATCAATCTGTTGTGAGAGAACAAGGGGTAATGTATTTAAACTAAAAGAGGGTAGATTTAGACGAGATATAAGGAAGAAATTGTTGATGCTGAGGGTCGTGGGACCCTGAACCAGGTTGCCCATAGAGGTGGTCGCTGCCCCATCCCTGGCACCATTGCAGGTGAGGTTGGCCAGGGCTCTGAGCAACCTGCTCTAGTTGCAGATGTCTGCAGTGGGATTGGACTAGATGACCTTTAAATGTCCCTTCTAACCCAAACCATTACAGGATTTTATGATTCTATCTCAGAATGTTGAATGAGTTGGCCAAGTTTGTTATTTTGACTGAAAGTTAACCCAGAATAAGTCACAAGAACAACAAAAAAATTAGTTCTCTTCTGGTTAGTTAGTGAACTCACAGAAGTATTAGCACTGGAGTTACATAAAAGATGGAGCTGATGTGCTTGTATAAGGAAGAGAGAGAGCAGGAATAGCCCTTTTGGAGATTGTTGCTATTAAAGATTGATTCAGATAGCTGTAAAACCACAAAATTGGATCAGACTTCACTTACTAAGCACGATTCTGTGCTCTCCTTCTAGTAAGCAGCAAAAGGACTAGGATATTTTTTATTAAAATATGCTTGCACATACATTTCTTACCTACAGACATTTTAATCAGATTTCTCTTTAGAACTTGTTGGTATTCCAGTTATTATGATAAAGCTGTTCCCCATGGTTGCATTCTTGAATGGGGTCCACTAGAGATTAAAGGAAAAGCTCCCAAAAAGGAAGACATCCTACGTGATATTCAGACTGGACTGATGTTAGAATGCACGTTTCGACCTGGACAGACATGTGAGTGTGATTTTACAAATTGCTTTCTCTTTCATATATCTCAGATTTGACAGTTGTAAAGCAGAAATAATTATACAGACCTCTGAAGGAGCATTCAGATTTCTGAGAACAAAGTGTGCTCTTCCAGAAATGTGTGTGACCAACAGTAATTAAGCCTTGCTGAGAGTAATGGAAGCAAGAAAACCTAGGGATAAGATGCAGCTGAATCTCTTTTTTTTTTTTTTATTTTGTACACTGCTTCATAGTGCTTATCATTGATGAAATCTGGAGGAAAAGTATAATTTAGGTAACTATAGTGCTAAATCCTATGCCTAGTTTGTTTTTTTTTTGACCTATGTTGGTCATTGATGGAGAATACGAGAGTAAGTAGGAAGGAAATTCAAGGGACAGTTCAATTCTTAGCTTCTGCCTTCAGCAGGGACAAGTGCAAGTTCCTAGGTTGAGGTGATCCCAAGCTCAAATACAGACTCAACAGATTGAGAGCAGCCCTGAGGTTCTACTGACATTATTGATATTACCTGCATGGTAAGACTTATCAGAGGTGTCAGCAAGGAATGATAATGAGCTGATAATAAAAACCTGTCTTTGAAATGGATGGAAAATTTCGTTTGGATGGTTAGAATGTGGTCAACAACTGCCTGCCCTGTATTATGTTCCATAAAGTAAATGTCAGCCTTAAAATTCCTTCTTGTAACCTTACAACTGCTATCACTGTCCATCAGTAGACAAGTTGCAGATTCAACTGAACGTACTGGAAAGCTGAATAACAAGCTATAAAGCTAACAGTATGTAAAGCAATTTGAGGCAGTAATGAAGCTGATGAGGTTTGATGTAAAAGGCACCAAGCTGGTAGCAAACATTATGAAAGTTTGCTTACATCAGATGTGTTGCATATCCATTGAATGAACACCCCTTTAGTGGGGCTTTTTATTGAAAATCAGTTTATATAAATATATTTTTGTTTGGAAAATGATTCAAAAGGAGTCAAGAAAACCGCATAATGTTCAATTTCAACATAACGAGCACATGATTAGAAGACTACTGAAATGCTAGAGTTATTTTGTAGAAACTCTGGTGATTATGAAATGATGTTATGGGAACTCAAGAAAAACACAACACAAAGATATTTTGAAAACACCAGTAAGAAATAAATAAATAAATTATATATATGTATATAGTTATTAAGATCTTTACTATAAGCACTGTAAATTGGTCAGTTCATGGATGACTCCCTGTTTGCAATCGCTACAATAAGCGATGTTAATCCACTTGATTTTTTATTTGTTCCATGGGAAGCAAAATATAGTGTAGTACTTTCTCAAGTGCCCTGCAGAAATACATCAATGTGGTGATCTTGATCAGATGGATGAATAATAACAGCATACAATGAGAAGAGACATTCCATGTTATTGAATACAGTTTTATTTTATCACAATGATTTTACATAATATCTTTTATAGATTGCTTTATAGAAAAAAAAAAGCATGTTTGCCTGACTACTACAATTAGCCTGGTGTATCACAACTTCATTACTGCTATGATTAAAAGCCTTCTTATAAATTCTAGTCTGTTTATTAATGATAATAATGCTTTCTTGTCTCACAATTACCCTTTATCTTAAATAGTTCCTCTGTCGTCTTCATATTTAGCCTCAGATACAGTGATATTCACTTCCAGACATTCCTAAATAGAATACTCTTTCTTCATTTGTTTGTTTGTTTTTCCCAGGTTAAAACAATTCTTTTAATCTTGGGAGAGTAAAACTGTTTCATTAGTTTCGTATTTTCATGGAAATTATTTTCAGCTGTTATACTATCATCAGGAAAATGACAAGTTTATCTGATGAGCCACATGGATGGCCATTAATCATGGGGTTTGCTCTTCTGTGTATCTGATAACCATTTTATCATTACACTGTTTTCTCTGGGATTGAAGTCAAGCAAAGCTGTCTTCTGTTTTTGCAAGATCTATCTGTCCTTTGTAAAAGTATAAACTATTCTGGTGGTCTTTTCAGTCAAGAAGTGTTATGACTCCCATCTATTTATTTACAGAATTACTTAATACTGTTTCTCCTTCAGGAAGCTCCTCAAAATAGATCTTAGAAGAAATTTCTGGATTTGAAAATCCTGTATTTCAGCAAACCCTGCTTATAACCAGTTTTATTAGAAATGCTGTGCTTTCTACTTTATTCACAGCATCATGAAAAGCAAAAACATATACTGAACTTTCTTGTGCATCCTTACCTCTCACATTTCCATTCAAATGTAACACTGGATGCATACATTACTTAGGAGCTCACCTTTGTTGTAATATGCCTACTTACTTGGCCATGACCCATGATTTAAAGTGGGCCTTGTAAACTTCAGTGATTGTTTTACTTTATCAGCTTCCTGCATTAAATTTTCTGTTTGAATTCTCGACGTTCAAGTAGCTCTTTTCTTCAATATCATATTGCACGTTAAACTAGAACAGTCATTTTCACCTCTTCTTTTAATCAAGACTTTCTGTGTGTAATGAAAGATTCTCTCTGATTCTGAAATTGTAGCTTCTTGTGCATACAGTAAAATGTCCTTGAAGAGTCTGAAATGTCCATTAACACCTCCTTCCTTAAATTTGTCACTTAATACAAAACATCATTAGTGTTAGGAAGTTAATATTGATATAATCTCTTGAATTCAGAGAAAGACTTGCCAGTGCCTGTCCTGATTATAACCGCTGTGCAAATCCCAAGAATTCTATTAGCTTAACGATGTCCAAAAGTCCAGATGTTTTTTGTAGATACAGACACCTTTTCTTCCTCACCAATGTAGCCATAACTGATATAGATGACTCATCCCACTAGTCTCTCCCAGCAACTTGACCCTGTCTGGTTTCTCTTGTCATTTCAGTGTCATCTCCCTAATTTCTCAGTGTTCCAGTGCTTATCATTGCTTCTTAAAAGTGGCCTCGCTGATTTGTCACTAAGTCCTGTAACTATTTATTTTAAACCCACTGCCTCCTTGAACATGTTACTTAATCTGTATTGCAAAACCTTTTATGACAAGAAACTCCATTTTGAAAAGGGCCATATCTCTGCAAGAGAAGGTGGCCTTTCTGTAAGGCAGGATGTTGCTGCAGAACGCAGTAAGTGCACAGTCAGGGTTCAGCGAAGTCTAGGAGATTGTTGGTGCAATAAAAGGAAACAGAAAGGAAATAGCCTTTTCTGGAGGAACAGCCAAGTTCATACTTCTCAGGAAAAAAACATGGGGTGCTGAAATGTTTCTACATGAATCAAAATCTGAGCTGAATGTACATAATGATGCCCAGAAGGTACACTGTTTCCTTACCGAGATGTTACAAGAAAAAGACTTCCTTGTTAAATGCTTAAGATAATGAATGGGAAGAAAACAAATAAACAAACAAACAAAAATCTCCGTTCTTTTCAGTGATGAAATTGCATAGCATCCCTAATTTCAGAAGGAACCTCTGGAGGTCATCTGGTCCAGGCCCTGCTCAAGCAGGGCCACTGATAGCCATTTGTGCAGGACTGTGTCTGGACAATTTTTAATATCTCCAAGGATGGAGATGCCACAACCTCACTGGACAACCTGTGCTAGTGCTCAGTCACCCTCACAGTAAAAACATTGTTTCCTCATGTTCAGAAAGAACTTCCTGTGTTTCTATCTGTGCTCACTGCCTGTTGTCCTGTCAGTAGGCACAACTACAAAGAACATGGCTCTGTCTTCTTTGCACCCTCCCTTCAAATATTTATACACATTAATAAAATCCTTCTCTTCTCCAGGCTGAACAACTCTAAATCTTGCAGTCTTTCCTCATAGGAGAGATCTCCAAGCCCTGCATCCATTTTGCCCCTTCACTGGATTCTCTCTACCGTGTCCATGTCTTTACTGTACTGTGGAGTTCACAAATGGACTCAAGAGCTCCTGATGGATCTTGCTAGTACCTTGACTTACCAGTAACACTCCTCCTAATACAGACCAGGAGGCTGTGGACACTTTTATTGCAAGGTTACATTACTGGATCACGTGGAAGTTGTTGTCCAGCAGGACTTCCAGGACTTCTTATGCAGAGCTGCCTTCCAGCTGGTCAGCCCTTAGCAAGTAATGCTGCATGGGGCTTTTCCTTCCCAAGAGGACTTGGCTTTTTCCATTGCTGAATGATATGATGTTCCTATGAGCCTAGTTCTCTGTCCTGTCGAGGTACCTCCAAATGGCAGCAAAACGGGAGGCATTCCAGCCCATAGCCCGTAAGACCATGTGACTCCCATACATATTTCATTTTCCTTCATCGAGTGATTTTATATTCAGACAGCAAAACTAAGATGTTCTCATGAAAGGCTTCCATTGGACAAGCTGTGTTGTCTGATATTTAACAGCTCATTTTATGGCTTCCATTCTGTACTCTTTTCAGGCATTGGGTACAACCCTTCTTACTGCCAAGGTGCAGAATGCAAGACGTGCTCCTAGTTATAGTAAGCTAACTAGGGGAAAGAACATACATTACCTCTTCAGTCTGCAGAGAAATTTCTAGATTCAAGGTCATAAGTCGAGAAAAACATTATCTCCTCAAAGAAGGCATTGAGGCAATGTGGGGAAAACTTAAAGGAATATCATCATAATTCCTCCATCTGGCGACAAACACTCTGTCATCTGCTGTCCTGAAGAACACAGTGATTAAATATGGCTAAGCACTCAGTCTAGTGGAGATTTTTTTTTAATTAAAAGAAATGCAAATTGTTTTGATTTTTTATCATAGGAAAAAGGTGCATTGTCAACCCTTGTGCACAGACACAACCGAATTCCTATTTTTGACTAAGCCTCTGAAGCAGAGAACAAAACCCAGCCTGGATTTCCTTAGGCTCTTCTTCAGAATCCTGTAATCAGCTGCTTTTGCTAATGGATGGTATTTATGCAGCAATACTTTGGGCTTGTTTTTCCTGCTTTAGAAAGTACCCATACGCTGCCATGTTGGTAGGTCCTTCAAACATAGTACAGGCTGTAGGGTACAGACCTGGCTGGGTCAGGTCCTGAGAAGAAGGGAAAGTGTTAAACATTGAGGACTGTTGGAGGACTCTGGTAATCTGCATATTTGCAAAATCTCTCTTTTGCTGCAAGAATTAACTCTTTTTTTGTCCCTATTTTTCTTATTTTCTTTTTTCTTTCTTAAAAAGCTGCTATAGAACATTTTCAGAAAGAAAGCCACTATGCTAGAATGGACTTCTGAGGTGAACTCCACACTCTTGTTTACAGAAATATTTGAAGTAAAAAAAGTAACAGACAAAGTCAGACAATTGTGCACCTAACTGAAGAGCAGTATTAGTTGACAGCTATGTCAGAGCAGCACTAAAAATGGTCTGGTTTGGTGCCAAATCCCATTAAAATCATAGAATCATGGGTTGATTTCAGCCAGATACTTTGAAGTAAAAATGCATCCCCTGAAATATAATGTCTAGTTATTACTTAACATAATACTTTGTTACTAACCAACAACAGAAGCACAAATAACCGATTTCAGCTCCAGCAATTGCTTTTGCTCCAGCGATTATACGTCAAACCTACTATAGGTGAGCGGTACTTTGAAGTTCTAATCATCTCTAAAGTGTCTGCTTGTCTACACGAAATAAGTTTGTGGGTCAGCTGCACTACCTGTATTTCATTTGTAGTCATGTGGGGTTTTTTGACCAGCCATAGTCTGAGCATAGCACGGTTAGGTCTCAATCTTTCCTTATCTATACCAGAGTTGTTCACCATACTGTCATGGAAACATGTAAGCAACAAAACATTCTGTGCCTAGCCAGAGACAGTTCTTAAGAAGCACTGTATTAATTCACTAAACAGCAAAAAATAATATAAATATATAAAAAGAAAGAGTAAGGCAAGAAGAGAGAAGGTTGTCAATACTAAAATATGTCCATTTATCCTGTGGCAGTACTCTGAGATGTTTTTCACATTGGTTGCTGTACCCAGTTAATCCCGTTAACTGTAAATGATGAGTCAAGTTGACAGCTTGGTCCTTATTTATGCTTGTATTTTCTTTATGCTCAAAGCTTAAATAAATGTAATTTGATGGGGATGAATAAACCCCTCAGGCTTTTTACTGAAACAGCTCAGGAAGAGGCTATTTTAAATCGAAATAAAAGAATGCAAACCAGAATTACCTGAGAGCAAAACAGCAGAGCAGTTCTAAATTCCTGCATGCTCTTCTTAACAAGGAAAGAGTGAAAATGCAGAAGAACATTTATAATAAATGACTCCACTGTCTTATAACTACAGCTTGGTTAGCATCACAAACTACAAGGACAGGAAAATATGAATATTTCTTTAATAAGTTATAAAGTTCTTAGAGGAGATGAAGTAACAGTGTAAAATATCCTTAACAGACAGCCTGAACATGACACATCAGCAACTTCACCTTCCACTGCTGGATGATCTAAACAACTACTCTGATCATTAGTATATCTTAACTCATCAGTTTGGGCTCAAGATATGATTAAAACATTTATGAAAGACCTCTCCTCTCCTCTCCTCTCCTCTCCTCTCCCCTCCCTCTCTCACCTTTCCCCCCTCCGCATCCCTCCCCTCCCCTCCTCCCTTCCCCCCCCCGCCCTCCTT
>JANIJG010022560.1:4707-29411 GCA_024611175.1 Megaceryle torquata | reverse complement strand
TCTCCTCTCCTCTCCTCTCCTCTCCTCTCCCCTCCTCTCCTCTCCTCTCCTCTCCTCTCCTCTCCTCTCCTCTCCTCCAGGAAAAATGGCAAGGGGTACAAACTTAGAAAGTACAATTTCAACAGAAGAACCACTTTCTTCTCCCTTCCTGCCCCTGTCATGAGGATGACTGAGCACAAGAAAAGGTTGCCCAGAGAAGTTCTTTAGTCTCCATCCTTGAAGATATTACACCAGTGATTCATCTCTTCCTGTGCATTTTGTAACTTTTAGAGAAAAAGGAAGGAAAGGATTGGCTTTGCACACAGCTCCTCCCGGCCCTGAAAGGTAACTTGGGTGAAAGCACAGACATACAGGTCATCCAGCAGTGGGTAGGACCTTGGTGTTACAGGGTATGGCAACCATGTGAAATGTAAATGTAGACCTAAATATAGAGTTCAGCTTCTTTAAGCTTTACTTGCTCCTTACATTATTGGCTGAAGTGCCAACTGATTTGCAGGTTCCAGGTGACCTGTGTTTGGAAAGAACATGATGATTTCTAAAGCTGCATTAGGAACAAGACCCAAGTCTCTGCTCTGCCTGTGATTACTCCTCTCAGGAGTCAGTAAAAGGTGGCTGGGCTTGTACTGATTCACTGGTCTGGGCTTTGAGTTTTTTCCCAGTACTGGTCTGAGAAAGGATCTGTGAGCATGCCTGTGTGTGTGGCTGGTAGGCCTTTGTCTTAATTGACAGCACAGACACAACTGCCTTGCGCTGACTTCTTGAAAGTGGGATTTGGGAATGAAGTGGGGAGGAAAGAGAGAAGAGGGCTGAAAATAAGGAGATAGTCTTTGATGCTGTCAAAAAGTTTACAGAGGTCTCCATGGCTCCTGGAGGACTCAGTTCTTTCCAGACGTGTACTATCTGATATATTGCTCAAGACTGTCGAGACACCAGTGCAGACCAGGGAGGTTTCTGTTAGCACAGAGTGATATAATTCTTACCAGACTGACATTTGTTCTCATTTGCTTCTCCCTTCTCTCATCTGAGAACCAGATGTCAGGAGCAAGAAGAAAACTTAGAGGAAAAAAGAAAGAAGGAAAGTAATATAAAGCTTTCACAGAATCACTCTGTGCAGATGTTAGCATCTTAGGGGTATTCATAGAGGTTCACATACCATACTTCCAGCTGAAAGATAGATGACATCTAGTTTAATAAGCACTGGTCTCCAAACAGGCATTCATTGATTTTAATCTTGTTAAATCATGTCCTAGTTACTCAAAGACAGAAAGAAGGAAAGAAACCTAAAACACAACTCAGCAATAACCAAGTTCCACAGGAGATGAAATCAACAATTTTACTTATTTCTGAAGCAAGAAAAAGACTTTAAAAATAATTTGAACAATAGCTAATAAAAGCTTACATTAGCTTTTACAACGTGGTAACATAACATATAAGTAGCTGCAGAGAAAGTAGATTTTTAAAGGAAAAATGTGAAGACCTTGAAACGGGACTAAGAAGATATTCCAGTAAGATCCAAGCTCTCATGAAATACATTTGCTCATAAAAAATACGATGTTATCTTTATTTTTGGAGCATGTTTATGAGATGCTTTGTAAGGCTGCAGTTGCCATCTATACTCCGACCACTAATTCTCCAGCCAAAATGTAGTTTTGACACTTTCCAGAGAGAATACTATGGACCAGGAAAACTGTGCAGGCCAAAAGCAGAACTCAGTCTTAGCACTGAGTCCCAGCTCCTGAAATGTGCCAAACAGAAGTCTAAGTATTCATGGGCTGGATTTTTTTTCCCTTTCTTTTACTAAATGGCGAAAGCATTCTCAGATTGCACAGAAAGTGTACTTCCTCTCTGGCAAAAGTAAAAAAGAGGACCTGGGCTTCAGAGCTTGGCAGAGCATGTCAAGTTGTATGCTGTTCCCAGACTTGCCAGTGACTTAAGGAGTAATTCAGCCAAATATTTCTATTTACCCCATTTGTAGAATCACAACATCATAAATATGCTTGGGGCTTTAAGTGACTTAAAGTGACATCATTCCTATCATGGAGAGATAGCAGCCAACTATCACTGAATTAATACCACTTACTATCCTTGCTTCGAGTGGAGTGAAACTTAATCCATTAATGCTTGTAAAATATTTCAAGATTCCCTGATGAAAGCCAGCATGAGAATGTAAAGCATTAGCCTTGTAAGTGACAGCAGAGTGCACTCTGGAAGGAAAAATAACAATAAGATCATTGGGTTAAACTCTCTGAACTAGGACGGATTCTCAGTTGTTCCTCACAGCATTTCTTTTGCAAGAGCATGTCTCGGTAGCAGCTCTAATCCTGATGATAAGCAGTACTGACTTCAGATGAACATTAGTACATCATAAGGTCTCCTCCTTTTGATTCTGAGCTGGAGGGATGGTATTGTACTGAACTTATTTGCTGAGAAATTACCCTGTTACTTATATGTCTCTCCATTTCTGTGGCTGTGTCCACTGATGTTTCAGAACAGGGGGTGGTTAATGCTGCTTTCTTCTGGAGTCAGTTAGTCAGCTCGTGGGTAATACAAAGAGAATGTCTCCTGCTGCATATGGCTTTGGCATTAAAAATACCAAGGAATTCACTGAAGATTCCTCAGTTGGCAGTTTGACTGCCATAATTTTTAGGACAGGCTTGCTGACCTTTTACTGCTTTTAGCCATTTAGCATATGCCATGTTGGAAATAATCTTCTGGGAAAATCTCCTTCAGACAACTGGACAAGACTTTGCTCAACTGATCTGTATGTCCCTGTCTTTTCCAGTATGACTGTGTCAAGGGCATACAGTATGACTACACCCTGGATTAAACACTGTGTAATTTAACCCTAGGGTCTGGCCCAAAGAACAAACCTTCTAGCGTAAGGCTTGGAGCCTCGATTCGGCCAGGACAACATAAACAGAAAACTTAATGGTGACAGAAGTTATTGCTTGTGCTGACCATGGATTACTGTGGAATGCACATGTGCCTTTAAAGAAATGCTGCATATGGCTGTAAGGTTATAGAATATTTCTCTAGTCCTGTGAGCTGATGTGGCTTTTTCCTCCACAGCCCACCAAATAACCAGGTGTTTATAGGGTTACCTTGTACAGTTAATAAAAGTCTTGTTATGATGATAGAGAAGTTCATCAAGAGTAAAAAAAAATACACAGAAAATGTTACTAGCACACAAGCATAGTTATTCCATAGTGTCCTTTTCAATTAACCTAGCAAACCCAGTAAGTAAAAAGCTGTGGTACATACTGATGAATGCAAAATTGGGCTGTTCTAGGTGATTGGCACTCCACTGAGTCCTGTGTTTGAAGTAAGAGAGACCTTGTCTTGTTAGTGTGAGGAGAGAAATGTCCTTCTGTTTGGCTCCCTCACATGACAGTCAGCTACTTGTGTACCTTCAGAGATCTACTGTGTCTCATCTGAGAAGTTGTTTTGTTATTTTGCAGCTCCCGCATTATTCCCAGATCCTTGCTGCCTGCATTTCTTTTTGTTTGTGCTTTCTCAGAGAATAGGGATCGCCTGAGAGTACACACCTCACTGACCTAAGTAGAAATCATCTGTCAGTGAAGGGTGATAATCATCCACCAATAAAATAAACATCCATTCCTTTTCTTCCCCCTCCTTCCTTCCATTTTTCCTCTCAAGTGAGCAGCTCAGTCACTCCCAGAGCACAGTAATAGAATGAATGAAAGACACAGGAATTACATCTGCATTTATGGGGGCAGATTTTCACCTGGCTAAGATGTGGCATGAGCACTTGCAACTTGTGTAATGGGCATTCAATTTGATTTGTAAATGCACAAATAGCTGTCATTTCACTGCAGAATTGTCAGGGAAAAGACCTATCTCAATCCTGGCTGTTTCTCTTGTCATTGCTGAAAGTGAAATTACTGCTTTCCTTCACCTTAAGAGTTGTCAGAAGGCAGGTAGAATTGCCTAACATCTTTAGACAGGGAAAGTAATGCTCTCTGCTACACATATCCAACTGCCTTTATAAATGTAAATTATACGTTAAAATTGTTCTGTCAAACGTTGGTCAAATGGTCATTTCAGTAATGCAGGTTTTTATTAAATGAAGGTAGTCAGAGTGTATTAGAATAGAATGAATAGAATAGAACAATGAATAAGAAAGACTAGACTAGAATGAATAGCATAAAAGTAAGTTTACTTCAGTTGGAAGGGACCTAAATTTTCAGAAGTCTCTCAGTCTCCAAGCTTCACCCTGTCTCTTTTCATGATCACTGTCAGGCACTGGCAGTGGCCTACCTTCTTCTTCAGGATTAGTTTCTGACTGTGGTACCTCCTTCCCTCCTGTGAGTACGTGTGGTGGAATGAGAAAGCACAAGGTGTCACCAACAAGTCACAAGCTCCGTTCCAGAAAAACTATCACAAGATCACTGCTTGATATTTTAAGACACTTTAATCTGGATCCTACTGACATATTTATGCTTGCCATGTAGCAATAGGAACATGAGGAAGAGTGCACAGACACTGCAGGATCCCAAATAACTGTGTTTTCTTACTATATATAAGCACTTTCATGAGTCTGTTCTGCAAATATATTGTTGTAATCTGCCTAGGAGGTACTGATGCAGATTAGATGATTTCCAGGGTCTTTAATAGACAAGTCCTTTTACCTTAGTGTCAGAGAGCAGTGAAATTGGGCTGCTCTGCAGCAGGAGAGGGGCAATGAGCTGGAGGTGACAGCCAGGCATGCAGGGCAGTGCTGTTGTAGACAAGGGGTACAATCCTAGGAATGCCCAAACCAAAAGAGCAGAGCGGGTGGTAATAACCAGGGGCAGCACAGAGCAACAATCACCACATTAGCCCTACTGATGAGTCAGGTCTGAGTTCAAGCCAGCAAGCCAGGATCTGCAAGGTGCAAGGCCAGGCATGGACATACCCGCAGTGTAGCCCAGGCAAAGACCCAAGGGCAGAGCCTGGAGTTAAAATGCAGCTTCTGAACAGGACACAGGGTGCAAACATGGATGAAGGCCCTGGGTAAGGCTTCCCATGGGGCTTTCTCACAGCTCAGTTGTTTTCAGCAAAGTATTCTCTAAGGTTACACAACTGCATCATATGAAGGCTGACCCCGAACACAAACAGATAAATCCCTAGGCTGGAAGGGATGCCTGAAGCATGTCTTTGGAAAATGTTTGTGCTAAGCTAGCTGATAGGGGTCATTTTAAATGGTAATGTTTCTGACACCTACATGACCCATTAGCTTGTCTGGAAGAAGAAAACCCTAATGTCAAATTGTGCATGTGCTATTAAGAAAGCTTTTTTTTTTTTCCATGGTCCCTGGACGCAATGCCCCATCGTGAAAAAGAATAAGAAATTGGTATGCTAGAATTGCAGACGTGCACAGGGGTTGTGAGGCTTGGGATGAAGAGCTATCTATGCAGCAATAGTACTTTTCCTCCTAAATTATTACTACAGCCCTGTGATTTTGATCCGTAGAACCGTAGGTATCAAAATCTATTACCTTATTTAATAACTGAGACTGACAGATGATCAGAAGAAACAAATAGTAATGAAGAGCTCTAAAGGAAATTCATCTGGCTGAGCATGAAACTAGTTTCCAATGAATGCTAGAATGATGAATGTAAAGTTGTTTTCTTTGAAGGAAAGTTGGAGATGCCAATTTGCAGAGGAAAAAACGTCCTATTCCTCAACGCTGCAACAGATCTGGATCAAACAGCTCTGTAAACATCCTCCTCCACCTTCTTTTTTCTGCACACATTTGTACACGAGCAATGAGTAAGGAGGTCTGAAAATTTTCATGGAGGAAATTTAAGCACAGTCCCCATTTCCTTTAACTGTGTTTGGCAGGTGTATGTCTCATTAAGTCTCTCTGAAACCAGCATCAGTGCATCAGGGAACAACTTTTCCTCCTCATTATGTACTTAGAGCAAGCTTACTGGTAGGGATTTGTGCATTTGTCACATCTTGTAAACAATATTGTAAGCAACTATAAAGTTTTTGCTTACACTTGAACTACTGTACAGGCAGAAATTAAGATGATACTTGAATCAGTAAGGGGCAACACGTTTTATCTTAGGGGACCAGCTGACTACAGGTATAAGAAAAAGAAATTGAAAAATGTTTAGACGATTTGGTAAAGTTTTGTTGCTTCTTCCTCCCTTTCCTGTCGCTGTCCCTGCTGTGCCTCTTACACATACAATCATTATCACGGTCCTCAAAAGAAGATGGAATTTTAGGGAAATGAAAGCACACAAACCAGACAAAGACTGAATTAATTCCTCAGAAATCAAAATGTTTTAAAAAACCAGAAATTTGGAATACTTAAATATGTCAAACAAGTAGTGCAAGCCAGAAGAAGGTCTACATGATCATAAAGTATCCTCTGACATTTGCTGTTGTTGGAGGTTGGCAAATCCAATATTGTGGATAGAGATTTTTTTTTTTAATGGCACATATTGTTATGAATCTAAAGACATAGTTAGAGGATCTTCTGTTTTAGCATCTCAAATCACTTCTGTTTACCCCTTCCCTCTCCATATGATCTACTCAATGGCATCTCAATCTCCTTTCAGGATGTGGATGTGGATGTGTACATCCCCATGCAAAAAGTGTGAACCTAGCTGGAAGATTCATTTAAGTTAAAAATCAACTTTTTTGTCTTCTGAGTTATTTGGCTAGGTGTGTTTTAGATCCTGATCTCAAAGTAGCTCAGTCCAAAGAGGGGGAAGAGCAGAGAGAAGTTGAAGAGGAGATCTAGTGCTTTGGCATCATTGTTGCCAAAAATAATGCTCCTTGAATGACCCCTTGATAGAACAAGAGTAGTCAGAAACTTCACTCCAGTTGTTTAAATTATCATTCATTTATTTAAGGACACTGGCTTTCACACAGACAACATTGGTTGCAAGTTCAGTGCACCTCTCTCTTTTATGGAGTTGATAAGCACAGAAATAAATAAAATTTCTACTTCAGTGTTTTTAAACTAATAGTCAAGGGAGTTGGTGAGTTAAACACTCTTTTAAGTACCTACAGTCTCACATTCTCTGATCAGGTAGTGGAGGTGGCTTAAGAAGTTACTACCCCTTAGCTGCATTTTATTGCCTTCCTGGTTTGAATTATGACAAGAATAGCAGAGCTGGAACATTATGACATGGACTTGTGTTTTACCTACTTCATTTGATGGAATAATTTCTATATTGTGAAGTATTCTGAGCATCTCTGATGCATCCTGGTTACTAAATCCCATCCCACCGTTTCACCACCTAATTCTTACCTTCACAGCTGGAGAAAAAAAGATCACTCTGTATCTATTGGATACCCAGAACTTGAAAATTACATAATGTTATTTAGTGTTCTTTCCAGTGAAGTTCAAAATAGCTGCTCTTATTAAATAAATCTCTCTGCCTCCCTCCTGCTCACAGGAATGTTCCTGCAGCATTAGGGATTCTTTAAGTACAAAAAGTGACACTTGTCTGAGAGAGAGGAACCCCTCTGTTCCTTGCATTCTTGAAGGTTTATGTGCTGTTTATTAGAGCTCCAAGGGAAGACAGCATCTCCCAGCTTATCTTCTCAGGAAAGAGAAAGACAGAGAGGAGTAAATGAGGCAAGGAAGTGGCTCTTGCACAAACTCACAGAAAGCTTGTGTTGCAGCTCAAGCATCTTTAGCCTCATCTCCAGGACACCAGCCAATGATGCTTCAAACTGCTTGCAACCCACAAGTCCATCACCCTTCTCACTAAGATGAGGACAACAGTGGGATAAGGCAGGTGCCAGCACTGGGGCAGAAATGGCTGAGAAGGGATCTGGCTGCTGCTCTTTTAGCTCATCCAGATCTCTCAATCATCACTGGCATTCTCACTCACCATAGGTATCATGGTGACCAGCAGGACATAATTCTTGATGATTTTCTTTGAATAACCTTTCCACAGGGTAAGCCTTAGCACAGATAAGACTGTCTCTCTGGAGAGAGACAACCACTGATATATTTAGATACTTAACAAAGGTACTGGAAGTACCAGTCACTGATAGCAGTGGAACAACACTGCTGCAGAGCTGCTCAAATTAGCTCAGGTTCAGAATGTTTTTTCAGTGCTATTAACTTAGCTGGTTTTTGGGTTTGTTTGTTTTGTTGTGGGGGGAGTTTAGTGGGTTTTGTTTGTTTATTTGTTTGTGTGTGTCTTTTGTTCATGTGTTTGTTTTTTTGGTTTTTGCTTGGTTTTTGTTTTGTCGTTGTTGTTGGTTGGTTAGTTTTGTTTGTTTGTTTGTTTTGTTTGTTTTGGTTTTGGGTTTTTTTTTTTCCTCAAAAGCCTTTTCAAATGTTATATCATCCTTACTCTTTAGCACAATAGTCTTTATGTTAAAACTAGCTATAAAAATCAGCAAGCTGTACCAGGGACTGCAGGCTGTGCATATTTCACAGGGGGGCAATACAAGATGAGAAGCAGTCAGTTACACTCTTGTTGTTGCAGTAGCAAGAGACTATTATTTACTCTAAAGAATGGAGGCAAACTAAATGACAAAGATGTCTTTAGGAGGGGAAAGAAAAAAAAACAAAAACAAAACAAACAAAAAAAAACCCCAAAAACAAAACAAAACAAAACAAAACAAAACAAAACAAAAACAAAACCCAAACAACCTGTTTGCAACTCTGCTGTCTAGTTAAATGAAGGTATAAAATTCTGCTTTCTCTCCTTAGCCATACAGAGGTTTGTTGTATGTCAGTTATCTCAGATTGGCTAGATCAGCACATCGTAATGAAGTAAATCTTAAAACTAAATGCAATAAAGAAATAAAAACATCACAGAAAATGGCCCAGATGGCTCTTGGCCTCTGGACCTCCCTGGAGAGCATTGTGCCTGGGTCTTTGTGTGAGAAGGTTTGGGGGCCTCAAAATGACAACCCAAACAGTCAGGCCCTGGGGATAGAGCAGCTTGGAGCAAGACAATGGGAAACACTGATGCCAGAGTTTGTTTTAAACTGCTATTCCTCTCCCAAAGGCATATAACTCAACCAGTCCAAAACTGATATCTCATACTGAAGCAAATATAGCACAGGATTGTTCTCTTGAGGGCAAAAGTCTCCTGCTTTTCCAGAATAAAACCAGACTCCATCCTCCTGCAAAATTGCTCCGTGGTTTGGACAGCTGATTGGGATAGATGTGGGAGGATGAACTTTGATGCTGTTTTTAGACTGAAAGGGTCTTGAACTCTAGACTCACAGGTCTCTAGAGAATGCCTTAACTATTGGACAGTTCTCACTGATGACAGGTGACAAGACAAGGGGAAATGGCCTCAAGTTGCACCAGAGCAAGTTTAGGTTGGATATCAGGCAAAACTTCTTTGCAGAAAGGGTTGTTAAGCACTGGAACAGGCTCTCCAGGGAAGTGTTTGAGTCACCATCCTTGAATGTGTTTAAAAATCATTTGGATGTGGTGCTCGGGGACATGGTTTAGCAGTGGGTTGTTAGGGTAGTAGGTTTAGGTTGAGGTTGGACTCAATGATCTGGAAGGTCTTTTCCAACCTGAACAATTCTGTGATTCTGTGACTCTGTAATTTATACCTGTCATTGATGTTGAACTGAGGACATTTGAGACTGTCACATTGTTTGAACCAACAAGAAATATGTGGGACATAAGATGGTCAATTCTTGTATTATGGCCCTCTGGGACCAAGGTACTAATTAATAAGTAAAGTTTAAAGGAAAAAAAACAACAAAACACGTGCAAGTTCCAGCCTGGTCACATCAGCAATTACTGCCTTGTGACATTGCCCTGTAAGTCATACAGTTCCTGCCTTTTGATGATCACCGTGAGCTACCTCATGGCTGCAGCCCAATGAAAACGCTCCTCAGAAAGACAGGACCGATCTTTGCAGGCAGAACCAAAACAATTCAGTGACCTGATCTCTGTGCTATTTGGGATAAGCAGGTCGGCTTCCATAAGGCCGCTAATCCTGTGGGAAGCTAGAAGACCTATTCCTGAAGTGTTCTCTGCTGAATAGCTTTTAAAACAATAGAAAAAAAGGGTGTATTTATTTTTACCAGTGGACTGTAGCATAGTTTTGTATCCCAAAGCAGTGGGTAGTTCATAGTATGTTCTCTGGAAAAAGAAGAAAACAAATTATTACTCCGAGTCCTTGGTTTGCATCATTGATGTTTGAATGTGTTACTTTTTTATTTCAATGCCCAAGACCCAATCACTGTTAGTGAGGACAGTACTTCATCCATGGGGAATTATACCACTGATTTACAGCAGAGTTTTCCTAAGCTTTATGCTGAACTGTATATATTTTACTCTATAAATACATTTATATCTTTTTCTTCAAAGCTAGAGTATGATCCAAAGGGAAAACAAAACCTTTTGCCATGATAATTTCTTTTAAGAAATGTTGTCGTCCTGGGCCTATTCAAATGATCACAGAGGTAGAGATTGCCTGGTAGAATATAAAATCATGTAAATTGTTACTCCTGGGTAGGTGCTCTTCTATTTACTACAGAATAGAAAAGTAAGAACCAAAGCCTCCACACGAGCTGGGGAAAAGTAACTTTTCTTTCTTTCAGTATAAATATCCTCAATTGGTTTTCCTCTTATTAATGAGTATATGTCCCAAAAATATCATGGGGACACTTGGTAGGATGTGCTTGGATATATCTGGGCTACAAAACATACCCATGAAAATATATTAGTAATTACATCTGTATTCATAAGTATGGTTCTACCTGGATGAAGCTTCTGTATGATGTGTAAATCTATTGTAAATAGAAATAACATTGACATTCCTAGAGGGGTTCTAGTTCTTCTAAGTTCAGCAAATGCACCTTCGTTTCTGCATTTGTTTACATTCATGAAGAAACCTCAGTAAAGTGGTTTAATACTGAATATTGAAATTCTGCAGTTCCTCAGAGCTACAAAGGCAGACTACAAGGATATATATGAATTAGCCACTGGTAAAATAATCCCTCTCCTGTTCATTTAAAAAATAGATTTTCCCCTAATGTAGTTCTATCAGCTTCTACCATGAATAATTTATCGCATGCCAAAGTACAGTCGTCTTTTTGTTCCTGTTCTTTTTATTCCTAATTGGTCATTAATACAGAAACAATTTCTGTATGGAACGGTTTTTGGCATTTTTATTGTAAGAGCAGAAGAGATGTTAAAAATTATCAGGTGCTGCCAACTTCCTACCGAGAGTTCTGAAACTCTCACAATGCTCTTTCCCAAATCCCTGAGATTCCTAGCTGATAAAGGGATATGTGACTCCTTCTAAGGTCAACAGAGGTTGAAGGGACTCAACATTTGACATGGTTGAGGCCTTATATTGAAAAAAAAAAAAAAAAGGCATCAGAAGAGATCCCCACATGTCTACCTTGTCTTCTGTTCATACCTAGGTCATGAGCAATGAGATTCCTGGGCACTGTTCAGAAAGGGAGATGCATTGTAGTTACCTTTCAGAGGAATGTAAGAATGCAGTGGTTGAATAAAATAGATAATGGTGACACCAGCATTTTGACTGAAAGAATATTAATATCAAATATTTTAATGAATGTTTTCATATATTTCATATATTTGCTAGATCTAGACGTTGTTTGGAGTGCATTTCACTTCTTTTTCCTTTAGAAAATCACCACAGTAGTATGGATTAGGAAATTATTATGGGCAGTAGGGAAAACTAGGACCTAATTTTATTTTTCTGATTGACCTCAACACCACCATTGCATCAGAAAACTTAATATGACAGTTTAATAGCTAGGCTGATATTGATCTGTAAAGAAGGAAGTTAGAAAGTGTAAGAGAAGCAAAATCTCATCTGTTTCATAAAACAGTGCAATACTGACTTCTCCCCACCAAAAAAAAAAAAAAAAAAAAAAAAAAAAGGCAAGAGAAGTCAGTATTAAGTCAGAATAAGTATTGATGAGGCATCTTTTTATCACAGGAAACAGGATGCAGGGTGTTCTGTCCCAGGAGGTAAGACCCCTGGATTTTATTTTGGCTATTACTCCCAGAAATCTGTGATTTCTTTACACATATTCACTACTTTAATCTATTAATTTTCCTGGTTTTGTTTTCCTTGCATACAGAGCAAAACTTCTTTGCTTCATCTGTTAAAGAGTATTGCAGAGTGTATCTAAGCAAATTTACTTCCCATTTAAAAGAAACTCACGATCATGTAGGCTATGAGAGGTCAGATAATCCAACTTGCTACTCAAAACAGGTCTTGTGGCTTCTTACTGCCTCCTGTCCTATCACTGCTCTTCTGAGAAGAGTTCCAGCCTGTTTTCTTTACACCTTACCATTAGGTAGGTGAATACAAAACATAAGCTCTTCACTTGGCTTTCTCTTCCAAAGAGAAAGCAACAATTCCCACTGTTTTCAGCATCTCCTCGTGTCATTTATATTTCTTTTATTGCATGATCCAGATACATTCAGAGTGCATATTATATCCAGACTTTCGTATGTAAATTAAGTTTGTCTTTTCAATTAAATCTCCATGCATAAGGTATAAATTTCACTAGGCTTCTTTGAAGGGGCAGTTTCTAACATAAGCGTCAACTCTTCATTTTTTTATCCAAGGGACACTGACTGTTTCAACACTTCCTACAAAAAAACCAAACTTCATTTTGACTTGACTAAATTAATTTAAAAAGCAAAATGCTTGCATAAATTGCAACATGACATTTGCTTATAGTTTAAAACTCTCTTGGTGAAAGACAAAGGGTTAAAAGTTGAAATGATGTGATATTTGTGGCATAAATATTAATAATATTAAATATTATCGTTAGAAAATTGAATTTCAAAAATCTGTGGTGCAAAAAATGCAGTCATCTAATTAGGGTCATTGTTTCTTTGGACTATTCTCTGTCAGATTTATCACCAGACCAATTAAAAGAATGTGTTATTTAGACAAAGCTGCCAAAGAAAACATTCAGTAGTCCACTAAGTGAGTTAAGAAATAGTGGGGGATAAAATCCATGGCTTAGAGTTGCTTGCTAAGTATTAAATCAACAAAGCAGTTCCCAAAGTCACATCTTTGGGAGATGTGACTATGAATAAGCAGTCGAAAAGTTATAACCATTCCTGCTGTTTAATATATATATATGTATATATCTTCACCTAAGAGTTGCTGCTTTGTGATGTCTGCAAACACTGTTTAAACTGTGCTGAACTGCTATTTCTCTACATGAGTTTCAGGAAACCCACTAGCCAATTTAATCTTTTTCGTATGAAAATTCCCAGCTGCTACAAGCCAAGTTCTGCATCCCCCTTAACAGTCTTTGATGATGCAGTTTTGTTTTGGGAACTAGGAAGATTATTTAGTTTCAGCTTCAGTTCCCAGTTTGTACACTGGGGATGAGAGCATGTTGGAACCCCTTTCTGCCATACACTTGCTCTGTTTTCTTCACATTACAGGAAAAACTGAGCTTACAAATTGCTGGAAGCCGAGAAGCTGAGTCACTTCATTCTTTTTGTGATATCACCTTTGCTTTCTAAGCTTTTGTTTCGGGTCGTTTTGGGACCTTTGTCAGCAATGGGATACAGTATTAAATGGTCTGACACAGTACAGCTACTCTCATCTTCTTACACACCCAAATCACTGCCAACAGCAGTGCAGTTTGGATTAGACTCCTGGTTTAAAAGCTTTTGAGGAAAGAAATGTGAAGAAAATAATAGGAGACTTCTACTTGTACTGCCAACAACCACCATTATATAACTAGATAAAATTATCATTCATTATCAGTTTCTTGGCAGAAGTACACAAAGAATAGAACTTGGAACAATTAATCACCTGAAGTAATAGTATCTTAAAAGAAGCAAGTAAATTTGTTCTAAAGGTTTTTGCCTGTATTAGAGAGAATGCACAGGGCATGAGTGATAATGACAGGTCTGCTGCAAAAGCCAGAGCTTATCAAGATGAGAGTGCCCCCCCAGATAAGTGGTGAGCGATTAGGATTTTATTGTCCCTTTTGTATTTTATTGTCCCTTCTGTCAGCTTCAATAATCTTTTTTTGAAAATTCTGTTTCGAAAGTAACATTCACATTGCTGGATTTAAGGACATAAGTGTCAGGCAGGTTTTTAATATAAATAAATATCTGTACATCAGATAGCAGCCTTAGTGTTGCAATGACCAATTTCAGAAATTGTCAGAAATTGGTAGTCTCCTCCAACGGAGATTAATTCCTCTAATAAAATAAGCCCACAGCAAAAGAGGTATGTGCTGAGATTAGCTAGAAACTCCCTAGCAATAAGCCATTATTATTTACTAGTATAGATTTTGAGGACAAGCTTTTCAAAGCCACTTAGGGGCTGAGTATGCCCTATTCTCATTAATTTTATAGGTGATTGGGTATCCAAATCCCTTTGGAAAGCTGAATAGCTCATTTTCTGAAAGTCCAACAGGCTTCTATGTCTGGATATTTTGTCTTGGGACCGCAATTTGTATGTGCCCTAGACACCTGAAGAATGATTTTTTTCCATTAACTTTCGATGCAAAAAGTCAGGACTTGACACTCATGCAATATATATGTGTAGCTAAAATGGAAACTGTGATCTAACAAGTCATACGATGTGAACAAAGATAGAAAGTGAGCAAGGAAAAGACAGGAAAGGATTTTCCTTTCTGGAATATATTTTACTTCAGGGCAGAGAATCCTCTGTTAGAAGAGGTCATTAATACAAAACCCATAAAATTACTGGTAAAGTCTAACTTTGTTCATTTATCTGTTTTTCTTTTAGAACTCTACACTAAATTCATTAATTCTTATGAATTTCTTACAAAACTGTTCTTAAGACAAGGTTTTGTACCACAGAAGGGGGAGTTTTCTCACTTGCTTTTATCAGGAGATACCTTGGTACAAGTGAAAATGAAGACTTGTTAGGAAAAGTTTCTGGCAGATGTGCTCTACTTGACTACTGTTAGCGGTGACAGCAGTAGGCTAGATTGCAGACAGAATACTATATAAAAAGTGATTTCTGAGTATTAGCAATTTTACTGGAATTTCTGTCTTTGTAATTGTTGTGGTTTTGAAATAAAACAATGTTCATTTCAGTGGAGCAAGTGATTAAAGAGAACTGAGTGACTAGTATATTACCAGAAGTAGAGGTTCAGTAATTGTTATATGCTTGAAAATAATAAGATTATTTTATAAAATTATAACATTAAAAATCATAAAGACAAGAATTTGAATTATTTTTGGGAAGTCTAGGAAACTTTCAAGATTTTTCTCAGTTATCTGAAATGTTGGAGGGTTTTGTTTCTAAATGTCACACAGTTATTTGTTCATAGGACTTGGTGCTTCCAGTAAATTCTTGTGAGGAGATACACTAGGAGTTCCCAGTGCTCTGGCTATAGCCTAAGTCAGACCAGCTGTTACTTGGCCAGCAAAGAACTGGCCATAGTAGGTGAAGGAACATTTGACTTGTCCGTCTCCCTGACCAGTCTTGTTTCCCTGCAGATATCCATTCTCTAAGACCATTCTCCTGAGATTTCCAGTTTGACACTTTGACTAACCCCCAATGACATATCTCTTTTTCCTGCCATGTTCAGGTCTGCATTCACATCAGATATTATAAGAACCTGCAGAAAAATAACACATTAATTTCTGAATGAATCTGGTTTCTTGACTCCAGTTTGTGGCTGCCTGAAGAGTGATTGTGGGAACCTGGAATCACAAGAATGAAGTATACAAAAAATAAGAAAGACTTATCTTTATCTTTTTTTTTTTTCTTTTTCTTTTTTTTTTTTTTAATTTCACCTCTAATCTGACTCTAAGCACGTTGGGACAAGATTGTTTCTTTATTCTGGATTTACAGGGAGATCCATATCTCTACTGAGCATTCAGCTTCTGCACAATTGTTTGCTCAGGGCAGGGTATAAAGTGCTACTCTAACCCACGGTGTGCAGTGGCTTCATATCTCCCACAAAGCATGTCAGTTTTCACACATTTCTAATTAGCATCTAACACTGGATTAATTTCGCATTTTCTCCTCTGGGCTTTTGTAATGAGATTGTGAGTTACACTGGCAGAAGGTTTGCACTTGAACTGGATCTGTATGGTAGAACCTCCTAGGTAGTTAACTGACAATAGCATTCAAAAACTATCCAAAACAAGTAAAAAAACTAAAACCTCCCTATCTGTTAGACATCTGGAGTCTTATTTTTTAATTCCATCAGCTACAATCAAGGAAAGAATCTAAATACTTTCAGCTTCCAGCAGTTTTTTTTCCTTGCCTCTCTTTCCATTACATTAAGAAACTGGGTGTTATTATTATGTTGTTCTTACTTTCCTTCAGTACACTGATGTGGGAAAGTGGACAGTTTTACTAAATACAATGTTTGCAGTTCAAAATCTACATTCTGAAGTAATTGCACCTAAATTATTTGGTCAACCCCAGAGCTGTTGTGGTAAATGAGTTACTTTAAATATAGAATTAATGCATAAGACAAACATTAGGTGAGCTGGTTTTATTTACCCCCCCATATTCATGAATGCATCATTGGAAGTGTGGCGGCAAAACTGGTGCTCGTCACACACCTTGGTTTAGATTTCTTTACAAGGCCCAAATCCTGTAAGTTATGTTGTACCTCTGTGTGTACAGGGACAAGCTTTATATCCCGTAACCTGACAGTGTTAAGCAGCTTGACTTCTTCCTCACTCCAAACCTCTAAGTAATTTACAGCTCAGACACCGTATTGCTCACTTTTTCCTCACTCCAAACCTCTAAGTAATTTACAGCTCAGACATTGTCTTGCTCACAGATCTCAATCTCATAGTTGTTTTCAGAGTATTCCTAGGAGTTCCCACTCTGTCAAAGGCACAGGTACATAAGTACCTTTATAAGTACCTCTGAGAGCACTGTCTCCTTGCTGTGGAAGGGGGGGAGAGGAAAGGGGAAGAAGAGGTAACTTTGGAGCATGAAAAAATCTGCACCCAAGCATTCCAGGAGAGTATTCAAACAGCCCGAGTACAGAAAATCAGAAGAGACTGGAGGCTGAGGAATGCCATTCCCTCCTCTTAGCTCTTCTATTTAAATAAGTCTTTGATGGAAAATAAAATAAAAACTGTGAGAAGCAATTTGTGCAACTGATTATACATGTCCCATGATAGTGTTAGAGGACATTTGACTGCTGAAGCCCCAGTTTTCTGCCATGTTCTGAAAGAAATGAACCAACTACTATGATTTTTGAAAGAGATTTATCAGATACTTGACTCCAGTAATCAGTTTAGGATAGAGACCAAAACCATAAAGACACACCTGAACGCCAGAGACAGAATCTATAAGAATGCTCTTTGCAGTTCCTACAGTGATAGATGGCTGGCTTAACCACATTTTTCTCTTTCCTTGGGAACTAAAGAGAGCACCAAAAAAAGAAAAGTTCTTGTCTCTATTTATTTTATGAAGCACTATGCAATTAACAGAGATACTTCTTCTAAGCTTTTAAGTATCTACAATCCTTTGTGTCTTGAAACTACAGAACACTATTGAATTCCACTATGCAACTCCAGAATGTAGGTGTTATTTCCACAGCTCTTGTATATTCTTTGAATCTAAAGGAAACCTTATCTTCCTAGTAGATCCAGTGGCACAGAGTCACAAAGGGATGAAAGGAAATACCACCCATCAGACCAGGACAGTAACTGAGACTAGAACTGAGGTCTTTGACATCATTGCTAAAGGTCTAGTTACAAGTTCATTATGCCCTCAAGATATGCTTTTAGACTACACCTCTGACCCTGTTTCCACTAATTTCTGCTTTTGGGTTGTTTTGGTCATTGTTTTGTGGGTTTTTTTTTTCCCTGAATGCCTCAAATTCTTTGTTTTCTCTTCCCATTGTGAAGCAATTAATTGTAAACTCTGAACAAATACATATTGTGGGGTTGGATTACAGTGGAGATAGAGGAAGTGTCTGCCACAGCCTGCTTTTTGGAAAGACAGATTTATTAGACATAAAACTGCCTTGTAACTTTAAGAGAACCGCATTTAGAAAAGTGATTAATTATTACACAGTGGGTACTTAAATATTTATTAAATGCAGGGGATGCATTGTGTAGGGAACCAACTAATGTGCACATGGATTGTGTTTATAATAATTATGTCAATAACTGCATGCTCAGATTGTGCTAGGCAACTTGCAAGTATTTAAGATGCCCGTTCCCAAGAGAGTTTGAAGGTAAGATATCCTTATATAAGGTATTAAATCACAGGTAAATCCATTTAAATAATAATATAATAGGCTAAACAGTCCTTGCAAAAAGGAATTCTTCCTGCCCTGAGCACATTTGAGCTCCTCAGGCTGATATCAGAACATACAGTCAGAGTATTTACTTGCATATATGTGTAAGACCAAGCAACCAAATTCTCTGGAATGGCCTCAGATGTACAGCTAATGAAGGGCATGAACATCTTCTTCTCAGTGACAGAAAAATGTTCACCAAAAGTATATCTTTGGCTTCTACCTCTTCATCCCAGAAACTTGTCAACTCTCTTTAGGTCTTTATAGTCCAAAGAAGCAAAACTCACAGATGACTGAATTCTAAAAGTCACTGATGTGACTGTAAGAGGACTGGCTTAATAGCACTGTACAATTTTCAGCTACTTCTTTTAACTCCTGTAAGCCTTTCCCAGAGATATTAGCTACAGTCTCCCAAGTTTTCCAGAGGGAACAAGGAATAGTCTAGCTACAGCTCCATATATTGTACAAGTAATGAATATGCTCTTCCCTCAAGTTGTCTATCAGTTGGCATAATTATCTCAGCCTGGTCTCAGATCTGAGACAGTGTTGGCTTTCAATTTTTAGCTAACTGAAATGTTGTCTCATAACTGGATGGTGTTGCACCGTTTTCTAGATGTTGCTTGCATGCTCTGAAGGTTGCCTGTTTTGAAGGGGTAAGAGGTTTAATGTAAATCCTTATGAGACTTCAGAGGAGGATCATTTATGACATATAGAGAGGTATGTGAAACTGGGAATGGGATGGGAAGGACTGTGGGCAAAGGGAAGAAAATCAGTAGCAGTCCAGCACTAGGAAGAACAAAGATAAAAGAATGTTATATGCAGAGGGAGACCAGTGAGGTGGAGCTCAAATGTGGGGACTAGAAAATCAGCTGATGCTGTTGACAGTTGGAATTGTTCAGTGATATTCTTAGAATCGAAAGCGCTTAACCTTTTCCAGCTACAGAAAAGTGTGTGCTTTGGTAAGTAAGAATAATTGCACAGTTACTGTTAGGGGTAGTTTAAGTAGTCTGTCCATTAAAAAAGAAAAAAGGTAAAAAAAAAAAAAAAAAGGAAAAATTGTAGCTTTCAGAAAATAAAGTCATCTTCATTTTGATTCAAAGACACTTTCAGTTAAAAAAAAAAAAAAAGAAAAAGTTTAAAATGTATTCCATGTATTAAGAGTGTTTCTGTGCTCCAAGAGGCTTTCCTTTGGGTACTGTAAGATGGTTTATTATCCATTATCTGTAACACAAAGATAATGAAAGTGGTTCTATTGTACTGTATGTGAAACCCACAGGAATACCAGGATTTGACAGTCATGATATATCTCAGTTAGTTTCTAATGTGTAAAGCCATCACAAATCATAGAGACGACAGTCTGTTGGTTAAATAAGTCTACAAAGTAAGATGATAGAGTTCTTCATTTATCTTCATTGAAACAGCTTTGACTGCTGTGTAGTTGATAAAATAAATCTAGTCCTATTCAGAATCTCTTCTCTCTGCCCATTGTAAGCAAGCAGTTTCTATTCTACTGTATTAATTTTTATGCAGCCCTCATCACCCACAATATTGGAGTACCTTCCATTAAGACATTAAGTAAAGTGACTAGCATGTGTCAACTGTAGCTTATTTTCTTGCTCATCCTCTCCCATGGGGGAGAACTGTGTATGCAGTGTTGTGTTTTGATTGGATTTTTTTTTTCCTTTTTTCTTATTTTTTTTCCTGTGTGTTCATGAAAGAGATGGTAGGTCAAGGAAATACAGTAGAAGGTGGAGAGCTTCATTACGATCGTCTGCTTTTAGGGGAGCTTCTTGTACTATTGAAGAATAATCCCTTTAAATGCCATAGTCTCACAGCCTCTGTTTCCTAAAAGGGTCTGTTCCTCTCCAGTGGCTATAAAGACACTTGAAGCACATGCACACATATAGAGTACAAATTTTAAGTGAAGACAAGCTAAATACATCCTCCCTCCCTTGGGGACCATAAATGAGGCTCATGATTCTGAATTTAGCTTGGTGTTTAATGAAAACCTATGATAAAAAACCAAACCAATGACGTTTGTTTTGCCTGCTGGACACATCAGATCCAAAGCAGACAGTATGTGCAATTAATGATTTAATTCCAAGCTATATTTCCTGGGTTTAATCCAGCCAAGAAGTGAGAAAATCATGAATATCGCATTCACTACTAGAGTAGCGTTAAGTCTCTTTGGGCAACTGGTGACAAACAGAAGGCATCACTCAAAAGTGTGGGTCAGTAAGAGTCTAAAATCCATAAGGAATTCAGAAGGATTTAGGAATGATCGAGTGTGCTGCCCAAAGATAGATGCGCATTCTTCAGCCAGCAGAAGTTTCTTAGTAACAACCTTTTAAAGTGCTTTTCTTTGCTCATCAGGATCATCACTGACCTTTTTAGCTTTAATTTCAACAAACTGTTTTTTTCATCTCAGACCTGGACCCATTCTTCAAGTGTTGTGCCATGTGAACTGAAGTGGTGTAGACATATATACGGTGAAAGGTTGTTGATACAAGTCTCTTAGCGGTTTACATCTGCATTTAAATGCCATTCAGGTCTAGAGGGATGGTTGATCTTTGGTACCGTTTTCCATCACGTTCTTTGCATGTACCTCAATATCAAAACATTCTCTTGGAAGTATAACAGGTTCATCAAAGGTTTAAGATCACAAGGTCTAAGATAAGAACATCTCTCTGTTCGTCTTTCCTGATGGTAGCAAACCATCTATCATGACACAAAGACTTTTGTCTCCAGTCTGAAAATGGATTATATCAAGTCTAGGACATTAGATGTAATTTTGCAAGCTTGAGAATTACATTGGATTTGCTTTTCTGTGAAATTCCAGTGAAAAAAGACATCTGATTTTGGCAGAGAAAATAAGTTTTTCCCAAATAATTTTTCTCAAATACAATAATTTGTGTCTTAGTCACTTGTTTTTGAGGAGACGTGAATGGCATTTTACAAAGAGGATATAGTATTTAATAAAATACAAGGAAAAAAGCAAACAAAATCAGTGATAAATTCTTAGAGGAGAGGGATTAGAAACCATAGTGCTATCAGAGTGAGACTGCAAGTTGTGAGAAACCAGCTGCTTAAAGTCAAGATACTATATTGATCTCCCCTCCTACCTTCAGTATCACTGTGATTTCTTTAGCGTGTCAATGCAGAAGAGACATTAACTATTTAGGTTTCAGTAACAAGAATGAAGAATCCATTTACTCCTGCAATGAAAATTACAGATTACAGTAAATAGTCCGGTTTTCATTTAGGCTGATGTAGGAGCAGTATAAAACTTTGTCTGGTCAAGAAAGTAGGAAGGATTTAAAAATGTGTACTGAAATAACAGATATGACTAGTTGCTTAGTGGACAAAGAAAGAGGTAACTAGGTGGCCAAGTCCTAAGGAATTCTTTTCCAGGCTGTGTTTTTTCCCCTTATGAATTAGCATGGCCTCCTTGCTATTATTGTTTTGTATCAGAAACAAGAGGTATGTTTATGAAAGGTGGCATATTCCTTTAAGAACTAGCAAGGGAACAATTGGCAGCTCTGGGAACTCCCCAGGGATTCCAGTTTGCTGAGTTACGTAATGCTGCTGGGGATGGCACAGATACAAAATATAAGAAATGTCTTAAATTTTCTTTGCCTTTCACAAATCTTCTGAAGAGATGAAGCAATTGCAGTTCCTAAAACCTGTCAAGCTAGATTGGGTTAGGTCTTGACCTTGAGTTCTCCTCAACCTAACAGAGGACAGAGACCTTGGTGTTGTCATGTGTAAGACCAAGAGCTAAACGGTACCATGAACAACAGAAAGAGGTCATGAAACTGAAAAATGAATGAATCTCAAGCAGATAGCTCTTGCACAGCTACATCATGTTACGAAAAGAAGAGAGATAGAAAGTTTAAACATAGGGTACATTTACAGCTGGGCAAAGGGGTAAAGATGATTAAATTTCCCTTCCTTTCCTTTTGCAGCTCTGATGCCTGTGGTGTAAGTCTGTCAGATTTCAATAGCCAACTAAAGCTGGACTGTTCAGGAGTAGAATGGGAGGGAGAACCAGCCCATGGCTGCTAATATCCCTGGTTAAACTGGTGTCACTTTTCCTCTTGAATAAACATTGAAGATGTCCGGTAGCAGAGAATAAGCATCATGTGTAATTCTTAAAGCTCTTTTATCAAAATAAAATCCTAAGGACTGTATTTTACTTAGTTGTATTGCCAGTGCTCCTTCTGCTGGAGACTGATTGCTTAGACACAGAAATAATACTCCCAAACAGAGCTGAGAAATAAAAAACATGACAACACAGCACAGTGCTTTCGTCAGGGAGCAACGAGTACCACTTGCATACATCTGGGGCAAGGATGCACTGCAACTTTAAATAATCTTTGGTAAAACTGTGGGGAAAGTAGGATCACTTTCCTCAATAAAATCTGAGGTCTGTGACCAATCCGTCATGATACTTTGTAGCACCTAGTCCTCTGAGGTCTGCATCATCCAGGGATGAGTTCTTCAATTTATATTTATACTTGTGAAATATATTGCTATTAACAAACAAAAAATACTCTTACCTTAGACTTACTCCTTCCAGCCTCCCTGTGTTTCAGTATTTAGGGGATCAAAGCAGTTTTGGCTCTCTGGGTATGCAGCAGACCAGGATAAGCTTCTGGAGCTTCAGAGAGCATCCATAACTCACTAGCTATAGCTAGCCCCATCTGAGTCAGGTTTTTATACCTTCTCATCTGGTTCCAGGCTCAGACAGACTCAGGAATGGACACACGGTTTCTTTACTCATTGTGTTATCAAGCAAGTATGATGCCTTGTAAAGGAAACCAGAAAGTGTTTTCTCACATCCAACTTTCGTGCAACTTAAGTTCAAAATGTCTGGTTTATGAGTCACCTTTACACACTTTCAATCCCTTTCTAATACCTCATTACATGTATCCTCATATTGGTTATCATCTTTTTTCATGCATCGGTCATGTCCCTTTCGATTGTCAATTTTTCCCTACACGAGTTTGTATGCAACTTTACTTGTAGTACTCTCTGTTCGTGTGCATTTTGAAATGCTGTATTTAGCTCTTTCATACAGTTTTCATCATTTTTCATACTCTCCTCCAGAAGGTGCCAGAGGTGTCTTATGTAGATCTTCACTAGTCCTTCTGATGAATTATAACCTCCATTCTCATCAGTCTAGTACCAGCTGCTCATCAGTTACACTGCTGAGTTTTGCTGATGTTGACATTAGCATCTGCAGTTCTTTCGAAATCAACAGTTGCCCTGGAAGTCAGTCCCAAAGAAATGTATTTTACAGTTGGGTATACAGTGTAAGCTTCACTTGTTCTGTACAAGTGATGGAAAGGGGTACCCCAAGGCAGCCATTTGATATAAGATGAATGCTGATTTTGAGAGAACTAACCTTCAGACTCTTTGGACTATAAAGAGAGCCTAAGTGGTTAGCCTAGATTTGACTTTAGATGGCTTAAGTTAGGTATCATTAATCCCAACCTCCATGTCTGGAGTTTACTGGTATTTAGTCAACGTATTTTACTTGTACGCAGCTTCCTATTTAAACAAGTGTGATCTTGTTATGAAAATAAGCTGAGACAACAATGGAAATATTACAGTTGTAATGCTACCTATAACAAAATCGATGGAAATCTGCACTAACATCTCTACCTACAAGTAAGACTATGCCCATTAGATAAGCCATGTTCATTGACCACTTTTGTCTCTCTAACTCAGAGAATCATAGAATGGATTGGGTTGGAAGGTACTGTAAAAGATCATCTAGTTCCAATTCTCCTACCACAGGTGGGGACACCTCCCACTAGACCAGGTTGTTCAAAGCACCATCCAACCTGGTTTTGAACACATCCAGTGATGGAGCATCCACAACTTCCCAGGGCAACCTGTTCCAGTGTCTCACCACCCCACCTTCATAGTGAAAAACTTCTTCCTAATTTCTAATCTAGATCTATCCTCTTCTAGTTTGAAGCCATTAACACTTGTCCTATCACTACAAGCCCTTCTAAAAATTCCACCCCCAGCTTTCTTGTAGGTCCCCTTCAGATACTGAAAGGCCTCGGTGAGGTCTCCCTGGAGCTTTCTTTTCTCCAGGATTAGCAACCCCAATTCTTTCAGCCTGTCCTCATAGAAGAGTTGTTCCAGCCCTCTGATCACCTTTGTGGTCCTTCTCTGGACCCACTCCAACAGGTCCATGTCCTTCTTGTGTTGGGGGCTCCAGAGCCAGATGCAGTGAAGTGTGGTCTCACAAGAATGGAACAGACAGGGACAATCATCTCCCTCACACTGCTGGACAGACTTCTTTTGATGCTGGACACACTTCTTTTAATGCAGCCCAGAATAGGGTTGGTGCTGCTGTGTCTGCTGCTGGCAGTGATAACACCCCATGGTTAGAGTTGCTACCAAGGGTTGGTGTGCAGACCAAGGTCACTGCTGGACCTTGTGCACCACACTGGGGGTGCAGGAAA
>JANIJG010022559.1:7126-80185 GCA_024611175.1 Megaceryle torquata | reverse complement strand
AAAAAAAAAAAAACCAAAACAAAAAAAAAAACCAACATCCAAGAGCTAATCTGGTGCGATAGTGTAAATTTAGCAGATATTTTTGGCGTGGTTTTGTCATCCTTAGTTACATTAAGCCATTCCTACCAATAGCATTACATGTACAGTGAGATATTGCTCAGAGAAGTTACAGTGGCAGATCTGTTCCCAGATGACTTTGTGTTCATAGAGTGTTATGTGCAGCACACGTTTTAAAGTTGCAATGTACTGAACAGAAACATTCCAGGACACCCTGGATTAAATCAAATACCAATATCAGTGTTTTTCAGAGCTCTTCAGAACCGAGAAATGCTGCTTTTACACATGGGACAGTTGCTGCTGCAGAAAATTTGCAGGACAAACAAGAAAAGAATGATGTCTTCATCTATTGTGATGTTAGATCATTGTAAACATTTAACTCTGACACAGCAAGTAACGTCAGACCTATGGCTTGAAAAATGTCACAGTCCATTAGCACTAGTTGTCTTGTCAGACATTTAACCTTAAGGTACAGAGAAATGCATTATTACTAATCTGTATTTGTTTCCAGCCCAACTGAAATGCAACTGTTAATCTGAAATGACATCTGATGTGCTAAACGGCTTCAATAATAAGCAGGCGACACAGATTTTGCATTCTTACAAATGCCTTACAACAGTTGCTTCCTAAAATTATAGAAGCTATTATTATTATAAAAGATATTTTAAGTGAGAAGAGCATACTTAGTCTATTATTTGTTATCAATATCCCACCCAAGGCCACCTTGCTAATGGGCTTTTGGATGTATAAATACATCCATTCACACTTTAGCTTTCTGTCTTGGTTTGACCTCATTATGAAAATTCAATTCAAAATCAATTTCCTCCCAATTTACCAAACTGTGGAAATTCTGAAAGTCTCACCTGAATTCAGGCATAAGAATGACAATGTGCCAATCAAATAATACTTGAGTATCACAGTCTGCTCGACACACAATTGCACTCACTAATTTGTCCAGCAGGGTTTTGTTTGACTTAGATGAGTGCTTGACTTGATGATCTTGGTCTCTTCCAGCCAAAACTACTCTGTGATTCCTATTTTTCAGAAGCTTGTATTCAGTTGTGCTTGTGACTTAAGCATTTGATAAATACCCGTAAGACACCATCAGACTGCATACCCTTCATAAGCTACCCATCAGGTTACGTGCCATTCCTTGCTTGTGAAGGTGTAAAATCTATGTATTAATGGTTCAGACCAATTAGTGGCCTGCAAAGTAGACCCTGATCATGACATTCATCCTTCATGCCATTTCTTCATAAAAGATAGCAGACAGTCCCAGGGGGGCAGCTGGGCCTGCTACTCCACACCCAAGTTTCTCTCTTTGCAGGGAGCGCACATCTCCAACTTAACGTAGGTGGTTCCAAATTCGCATAGCATCTTGTCTGCAGCTCCAGAATGTGGTGAAATGGGAATCTGCATTTCAGACTCGGTGCTGGTGGGGAGCAGGCCGCCGGGCCCCCAGAGGGGCGCAGCCCTTGGTCCCCGCCACAGCATGCTCCTCCTTGCGGTAACCTCTTCTGAAGAGCTAGCACTGCAGGGTGGGGGGGTATCCCAAGGGCGCGTGATGCGCTCCCACCCTTTCACAACAGATAAACCCACGTCCCAGCAGCTGCACTCTCTCCTTCCCTTGATGTGTCAGTCCCAAGGCCCACCACAGATGAGGTAAGCTGTGAGAGCTAAGGGTCTGCTATTGTGTAAACTGAAGTTCCTACCCCACTCAAACACCTAGGAACCAGCAATGTTAGATTACTGGTTTAAAGATAGTAACATATTGAGTAACCTTACCAGGTATTATGTTTTATCGATACAAAAGGTGTTCAACTTGTTTGCCTAACCACAAGCCTCCACAACAACTGGAGGGGAAACAACTGTTTCTAGTGACCTTTTCAACCTCTGCTAGGCAAAACAAAAACTAACAAAAAAAAGAAACCCCCAAACCCCCAAAACAAAACAAAACACCAAACCAACCAAACAAACAAAAAAACCCCCAAAACCAAACATAAAAAAAAAAAAAAAGAAAGGAAGAAAGAAAAAAAAAAAAAACCAGAAAAAAGTGTTACATTGCTAACAGAGAAAGGGGAAACACCCATGATGGCATGGTGACTATTAGCAGTAGTAGTCAGGGAACCAGCCTTTCACTGAGTATTAGAATACAGGATAAAAAAATACTGAAAAGCTTTCCTTCTCTACCTGTTTTTAAACCTACTGAGCAAAGTTATAAATCTGTCTTCCAATATGAACTCCCAACTACCTGTTCAAAGACAAACCCAAACAGAAATAGTTTAAATGCAACTAATTAAGGAGGGATGTTTATGCTGTCCAACTTGGAACATGAATAAAGAGCATTTCTGCAGACTGTTGGGTCATGTTTTTCATCCTTGCCCAAGTGAAGGTGCATGGTTAGCCTTAATCCAGGAAGAATTTTGACACCTCTTTATCACTAGAATTTAAGATTTGAATTATAAACATAGGATATAACCATTGCCTTCCTTCCCTATATAACATAGAAGAAAAAATGCTCTTAAAAGAAGAAAATGTGTCATGTAGTAACCCCCTGTCTGAAGGAGGTATAATGGCACGGGGTTGTTATGAAGCTGAAGTTGTCAAACCACTCTGAAGTACAGCATTTACCCACTGCTCTATCACTGTCGCGTACATAATCGCATGCAAATCCTCTTGCAGGAAAATAACTGCATGCTGCATTCTCCTGTGGAAATGAAAACTGTACTTATTGGAAAAGAAACAGAGCATTTCAACAAAACAAAACTAAACTAAACCAACCAACCAACAAAAAAAAAAAAACCCAAAACATTTCAACAAATCATCCAAGACCTTCATATTTTCAGTTTTAGCAAAGACAGTGCTTTCACTTTGTTAAAATCACCTAGAGCTAAGTTTTCCACATGTTTCTGCTTTAAAAAAAGGGCTTAGACTATCAGTATAAATTTATATAATCAAGCATATTTTTAACTGTTTTTCTGAAGTTTTCATAATGAATGAAGTTCTTGAAAACATTTAGGAAATCTTGTATTGATTCAACTCGGTAGCAGTAACATTTAGAAAGTTTCAAGTATTTTTCAGCACTTCAAACACCTCCAGAAAATTAATTTCTTATCAACATTTAAATAGCTCCTCTGAGGAGTTAAACCTTACCCAGAGAGGGTGACAGCAGCTACCTGGGAAGAAGCAGGTGGTACTGAAAGAGAACCCCTTCTTCCACCAGTTGCAACACAATCACATGTCTTAACATCAGGTGAAGTGTTCACCTCCCAGATCATATTAGGAATGCGGCTCTAGATGCAACAAGAGTTTAAAACACATGACGAGTTCCAAGTGTCAGAAAGCTGTGCTGTTGCAGCTTTTTGGCTTCTCACACAAAAATAATCATATGTGAAAGCACACAGGTGCAGCAGTCACAACAGCCTTGTTTGCCAAATACATCCAAAACGGTGTGTAGGAGAACTGCAGCTCTAAATGCTCTTTAAAATTCAAATCACAATTCTGTCCACCCTATCAGCAATCATTTTTTAAGGGGTTTCTAGTTGGTATACGCAACACCCACAAAAAGAAAACTATTGTTCCTTAACACATTTCATCTTCTAGATTTATCATTATTTTAATCTTTATTTATTTCTAGCCCTCCAAGTAGCACAGTGTTGAAGACGAATCTAACTGAGGTTGTCCTCATTAAGTTGCCTCTTTTTCATCTATTTAAAACTGCTACTATGCTGACCCTGCAATCATACCATTTTGCTTCAAACAAAATACCTTCCTAAATTCTTGCTGAGGAGGTGTGCTTTTGTGCAGCAAGGGTCTGCAGCTATACATCTTAATCAGGCCATTTTATAAACTACTCCACAACTTCCAATTAAGTACATTGCTATCCACAACTGTTGAACAGGTCGCTGTGCTGTGCCAAACAGCTGCTACCGTTCTGCACCT
Organism: Megaceryle torquata; assembly: GCA_024611175.1. NCBI lineage: Eukaryota > Metazoa > Chordata > Aves > Coraciiformes > Cerylidae > Megaceryle > Megaceryle torquata. Next base: position 76,186 of record JANIJG010022559.1, on the reverse strand, counting down.
GGTGAAGTGAAATATGAGTTTGAAAAATGTTTTGGGGTTTATCTGGATGAAAGTTAAGTCCAAAGTCCTTCTTATCTGCTAGGTATGCTGTTGGCAGTAAAGGGTTTCAAAGAACTAGTCAACTGGATAGTCACCCAGTTTCCTCTGACCTTGAGATCCCTTGAAAGGCTATTGCATTTACTGCTTTTCAAAACGTAGGGTAACTGTAGAATTGAAGTGATTAGAAAGATGAGATTATGGCAAATGAATCATCCACCACCAACTGCAAGTGGGTCCATGAAATGATTACAAGGTTATCAAGAAACAGATCAAACTGGACTTAGCAGCATCCCTGGTTTTTTCTACACCTAAAACGAGGGTATGAAGTGACTAGTATTGGATTACTGATTGTGCTGCCACTGATGAGCCCCTGTTTGATCTCAGATTGATTCTTGTCTGTATACAGTTTTGAAGTTGTCTTAGATCACATCATCAAATCTTTCTACAATGTCCTAACATTAGTGCTGCCCAAAAAGAGGAATTGTTTGAAAGCTGTTGGATCTCTCCTTTTTGTGCGTGATCTTACCTGGCTATTTTTGGCCAGTGTTGCTTGCCAAAAACTACATCTGTGTATTGTTCAGTATATCCCTTTTGCTGGGGAAAAGTCAATAGATGGTGTAAAACCTGATGTTGAAATGACTGTCAGTAGCACAAAGAACAGCAAGATATTGGTTATGCTCAGAGAAGCAATTATTAAACCCTTGATGAAGGATCATGATCATCTAATAACTTTTTGGCATAAACAGGATCTCCAAAGAACTGCCTTTCCCTGTAAACTTACTCAAAGAGAATTGTGCTGGTTGTGGCAAAACACTTTTAACATGTTTTGGAACCTTCAAAAGTTTTTGTGATCCTTATCAGCATGACATTTAGACTTCAGTAGCACAGAAACAGCCCTTGTGAAGCTGCACAGTTAACAACCAAACACCTGGATGCAGAGATACTGGCTGCCAGCCGTACAGGTACTGGTGCCTTTTGGAGGCCTGTTAAGAGTAACTGTTAAGAACTGTGTTTTCCCTTTCTGAAATATACCTTAGTGGTATTGGAAGAGTTCTTGTCTAAAAAGTCTTTGGCCTGTACCTTTTTTAGTTAGTTTTATGGACAACAACTGAGTTTCACAAACTATTAGGTCCAGTTCCCAAAACTTAGCGCATACAGTCATTTGCATACAGAATTGCAGTGCTCACAGGGATGCCCTGTTTTCATGCATTCCCATGGGAAAAGAAAATAACCACCAATAAAAATGCTTCAAGCCTCCTTGCTTCCCCCAGCAAATTTATTACTGACCTGACCACTGCCTCCAGGTCTTTAGCCAGTTACGTACCAGGGATAGCTAACAGTTTTTTAACTGAGGCACATAGATCAAATGGTGGTGTTCTGTTTCTTCAATACTTGGCTTTCTCCTGCCCTCTTTTGAATCATCAGGGATGGCAAAGGAGGGAGAAAGGGTAGTAGTCAACAGTGTGAGAGATGAAGTGAGACAAATTTCTTCCTCAGAATCATCCTCACAAATGTGTCTGGCCAGATGAAGCATCAGGAAGGAACCTAGTGGTTTTCTGGTATTTTCCCAAAGAATGGTTCAACAGTCAAGATGATATGGGCATATCCCAGTGGATCCTCTGCCACTCCATGTGCCTAGGGGATTAAAAACACTTCAGCCTCTTCTATTTCCTCTCTGCTTATCGCCTAATCTGTTGACAAACAGAATGCTTCAACTATCCTTAAGTATAACCAGAGAAATGCAAGAGACTGCAGTCAATAGACAGCCAAACAAAATTATCTCTTCCACCTACAAACTCTGGAAACTAGGTCCAAGTCATATTTGCCAGAGAAAAACTGAAATGGTGTGATGTACACAACTAAGGGGTAAGGATAAGGGTGCTTCATGTTTTGAATTTGCCCTGCACCAACTTCCAGACTGAGAAAAATTAACCTGATCAAAACAGTAAGTATGCCAACATTTAACTGTTTCAGGTCATGCCCTGTATCAAAACTCCCTCTTACTCTATACAAGACCAGCAAGCAAATTCTTCCTATTTTCAAGAATGTAATTAGGATTAAAAATGTGATCTTTAGTGGGACAAATAAACTGTGATGGGCATTCAGAGAACTAATATGGAAATTATTTCTCTTCCATGGAAAACAGATGCATCTGTCTAGTGAAGCAAACCAAGCAGAGAGTCTGCGTTATGAAATACTCTTTTTATAACTATTGACATTTCAGTCAGTAGTGCCACATGTCAATAGTGGTTTTATTGCTCACATTTAAAGTACAGCTTTCAGGACAGGATTTATCTAAGTTGACATTGTCTGATCAGCAGCATATTTCCTGCTTCTGTGAGCATATACATTATTTATAAAGCTCTGCACTGGAGAGTACTTGTGCTACTATGAGGAAAATGTTAAGACCTGACACATTTTCAGTGTCTCCATGCAAAATACAAGCTTAGAACCACACATGCTTTCTAAGACAAAGGCCTCTCTCCAGAATTAGTCTCCAAGCCACAGCTTATCTGGGCATCTGTCTGACTCCCTCTTTTTCCAGCACTGTACTTAACAGACACGTCTTAAATACTGTGCATATTGCATTCTCTCCAGTTGATACTCAGATTAATACTGAGCTCCAGAACAGCAATATTGGCAAGCCTAACATACCCTCTGATCACATACGAGTAGGTCACTGTTAATTTCTCCCATTTCTCACTTCTTGGTATCCTAGCAGTAGCTGGCAAACTGGGGTTTGTTTTGTTTGTTTGTTTGATTGGTTTTTTACAGTTGAAATGCTATTGTTCTATTGAAACTTAAGAGCCACTCCAGCAGCCTTCCCTCCAGACGTCCTCCCCCATGGCACCATTACATTCCTACAATTATAAAAGAAAATTCATTATGTCTGATGATGTTAGTGAAAAAGAAATGGCAGCTGATTATGGCTTTTAAGATAACATAAGCTTTAATGATCTATTTTCAAAAGTCAATACAGCCTCAACTATCATACTTCAAACAAACAAAACACTGCATACCTACTTAGAGTGATAAATAAATGATGATACAGTTCCCAGGCATGAAATCCTTTACAGATAATTCTTTTGCATAATTCTGATTATCAGACATGATAAAGTGACACTGTTAAAGGATATCATACTTTAGTAGAAGCAAAATAAGATGATGATTTACTCACAAAGGAAGATAATTATTTGAGAGCATTGTTTTACTAATAATCACTAAGTTCAGAGAACACCTGCAAAGTAGGAGCTCTTACTTTAAAAAGGGGGAGAGCCGTATTCCAAGCTGATGAATTTGATTAGAAAGCAGAGCATATAGGGCAGACCACCTATAGGAAATGATATATTGCATCATATATAACCTGTTTTTATAACCCACATTTTTATTACTTTAGCTTGAGATAGCATTTTTTATCCTATTTAGAAAGCCAAACAGGTAAAGGGTTTAGAAACCTTCTCATTTTCTATTTTAGTAATTTAATCAGAGCTACTACCACTTGCTTGATAAGAATAATTTTAAACCTGTAATTTAAAACTCATTAGCATATACCCATCTTACTGAAAAGAATCTGCCAAGCATTTTTCATCATTTCTGATTATTTCAATTCAATTTTAAAGGATCTTTAACAGGGCTACTGAAAGACTTGTCAAAGAACAGGGAAACATTATGACATTCGTTCCCCCTATCCCCTTCCAGAGCATGAAATATGAGGAACATTTCTAATAGAATCAAGGCTAATTTAAGATGCCATTAATCTTCAAGGCTACTGTAGCTGGGCAGGTTACCTCTAGCACATGGCAGGTGTTCTTCAGCACACATACATAGTCAGGTTCTAACATACTCCCCAGTCATTAAAATACAAACTTTTTGACTCCAAAGCAAATGTATTGCAAGCACGTACGCTACAAGATACAAGGAGCAGAGACACTTGAATTTCAATAGAGGTTGTTGGGCTTAAGTGTCTGATAATTTAAAAAGGTATCTACTGCTTCTAATAATTCTATTCATTTTTATCTGAAGGACAAAAGAGTATTCTTCTTGTTTTACTGTCTGGAAACTGCTTCCCCAAAATAGTATTTTTGCTATTTTAAGAGAGTCATTTTTCTGTTCTCTAGCATGAACAAATGAAATTGATTTGCATTTTCAGTTAAAGTGCATCATCAGAGCTGTTATTCTTTACATCTATTCAACAAGTCTATTACAATTACACAATCCACAATGTGTTGCATGATAGCTACAAGCAAGATATGCTACATACAGTGGGCCAAACTGTGCCTCCTGTACACACCTGAGCAGTCCTGCTGAAGCCAGTGAGGTCACCCCCACTTTTGGACAAGCAGCACTGCTTCAGTATGTCAGAGCACTGGTCTTCTGTAGACAGCATATAAAAGGACCAGGGAGTTCTCCCAGCAATACCTGGGAGAGATGAGTTTTTGTCAAGTGCAGCTGAGAAGTGCATGAGCTGGTGTATGAAACAATGAAAAATGAGATATGTGTCAAGGAATAAAAATCTTGAGAAAGTAATTACTAAAAGGAATAGGAGGTATATCAATAAAAAGTGAAAACAAAAAAGGCTGTACAAGATCGAGGTATGTTAAATTTCTCTATGTCATCACCGGAATCAACCTCTAAAATTCACTGACCGAAAACAAAGTGACAGACTGCCCACTGCTGAGGTAAAGCCAGGTAAGGGATGGAACAAGCCCTTAAGCAGATGAATAAATGTCTGCAACCTGCTAAATGAGCAAGCGACTCTTTTTTTTTTAACAAATCTGAGATGAATGGAAACTGGATCACTTCTGATAAGAGCTGAAGAAAACTTCAAAAGGAGTGAAGAACTGAAGTTCAGAGATCTGCCCCAAAATGCTGAGGAAGGAAGCTTCTGAAGCACTGCTAAAGATAGTGAATACAATACAAAAAGAACAGGAAACTCTATTAAATAGAGCTATCAGTGTGAAATAGCTAAGGTAGGCAGCCTACCTCAATGTGAAAAACTGAGAGGACTCATGCTATTTTTACCAAAAAAATCATCATCGCTTTTTCTTCACAACCTTCTGCTTAATAATTCCGAAAAATCATGCAGAAGAAATGTATTGTAAAAATCAAAGGGTACTCTGATAGAAGCAATTACTTAAAAGATTACATTTTCCTGTAGCATGTTTTCAAACAATATAAAACATGAGACAACTCTTTCTGAGCCTCAGTATTGAGAGAAAGAAAAACAGCATTCTCTGTGACAGCTTCTTGTCTCTCCTCAGTATCTACGACGTATTTGCTTTATTTCCATCTGGTATTGAAGTGAAAAGAAGACAAGTAGCAAATGGGAGTTGGTGCTAACAGAACCTTGAAATCTCCATACTCAAAATCAAACATACTACAGGAATGCTCACCAATGCACAGAACAGAAGAGACATTTCCAAAAACTAGCAAGTATATGCAGTTGCCCTCAAAATTAGAAATGTATAAGTGACTATGGTAAAGACAGTCTAGTAACATTCTGCAGTATGCTATAGATCCAACAGTCCTGAAACCTTGCTATTAGGGCCAGCCTATTAAGTGATGGTAACTGTATCTGATTTTGGAACTGGACATTTTGGCAGGGAGTAGGGAAAAGCTGAGGTAACTCTGGGTCCTCGGTATTTTTGCATGCTTACACAGTCAGGGTCCTGAAGTCCCCTGGGAAAAGAGAGAAATTACACATATGAACTAGCCTCTAGAAACTCCTAAATATCTTTGAGGAGAACGGTTAAAAGAAAGTATCAAGTGTCTTGTGTTCCTCTTGGCTGCAAGCCGCTCGTTCGGAAGACATCATCTCCTTGAACCAGCTTCTGAGGGGAGTCCATGAAGCCCTCCAACCTGCAGCAAATTTTCAGCTGCGCATTGAGGTGTTACAGGAAAGATACACCATTCCAAAGCCTTAGATGTTTTACTACTTTCTACCTGATCTTGCTTACTCCTTTGTTTCATCTATATAGATGTTAGCCTTGCCATAGAGCATTCAAAGCTACACAAACACATGGATTCTGTGTTAGAATTATTTTCCATTTAAGGCTGGTACACTGCAAAGAGCACTATGCGTAGCTTCGTAAAGGGAAATGAGCACATTATTTTTGCCTTCACAAACTATAGCCTTTCCTCTTTTGTTGTCTAGTGATCCCAAATTGAAAACATGCCAAGACATTGCAATAGAAATGCTTCATTGGTTTTGTCAACCAAATAAAAAACCAAATGTTTTCAAGCAATCATTATGTTTAAATGAAGCCCGTAAAACATTTAAGAGTATTATGAAGGAAGAAATACACTGAATTTCTGTATGATGAAATTGAAAGGAAAAATGTATGAAGCCTATAAAAAAAGACCTAGATTTCCTGTCACAGGAACTAAATCTCAAATCTGGACCCAAAAAGCCATGCAGTACCAGTGGTCTACCTGTATAAAAAAGGCAGCAGCTGAGGTTCATGCTGGGTTTTTTTTCAGCCAGCATGGTAACAGTAGGCATGTCTGACATTTTCCTAAGTGAAAAAGAAGCTTCTTTGTCAGGAGAAAATTGGAGTATGTTTTGTACTACTACATCAAACCCTCAGTTTTAATACAACTTTAGACATGTATCAGAAATACTTGAGAGCATTAATGACCATACAGCAAGGGCAAAAACTATTCATCTTTGCAGAAGTCTTATACCAGCTAAAAACTTTCAGGCAGCTCATTACAGGTATTTCTCCTTCTTTAAAAGTTCAGATACTTACTTTCACTACTTGCAGTGCTAATTCAGGTTATTTCACACCCAGCCATCTACCTCCTTTTTCCTTTCATTTTCTCATGAAAATAGAAAGGCAACCTAAGGAAGCACCAACTGGGCATTGGTCCTGCCAATACCACAGTAATGTCTCAGTTTGTAATTATTTTGTGTACCTTGATATTGAGTAGGATAGAGTCATCCAAAATTGTGATATCATGTTCTGCCACATTTCATGTGCTTGTCACTGGAAATGTGACAGCTTACTGATGTGTTCCCAAATCCAGTAAAGACATAAAAACAAAATTAAAAGCTACTGGCAGCATGAGCAGCCGAATGCCTGTCTGCTTCTCACGCTGTTAAGTAAGGTGGAAAATCTCACTTAGAGATAGGCCTAACTGTTTTCCCAACTGATGAAAATAAGAAATAAAGAGGAAAGGACTGTTTAAGGCGACATAATAATACTGACGGTGTACAGAGGGTTCACAAGTGTTAGGGTTAAGGATACAACAATACTGCAGCATTTTGGTGTTCACACTACTATTATAAAAAAAAAAAAAATCAAGCCAAACACAACTAGGTCACATTTGCAAGCACGACCTTGCCTTTTTAAAGGATATTATTAGTTTACTGACAAGTTGTTAGTTTTTCTCTTATGACTAAGACCAATCAATATTAGTATGGATATTGCTATTCCTTTATGGCAATTCTGAGTTTTGCTAGAGGGAGTGCAGTGTTGTAGTTCCTCCAGTTAGCACTAGGCAATGTTGCACTTCTGTGAGGCGGGACGTGACACCGTACTGGCTGCTCAGCACTCCTACTTGTTCGTGTCATCTACATTGCTCTCGGAGCTCTATTTGTAGCTGTGGGGTTTGCAGGAAAGCCTGTGTTCCAAATCACTACTCAAAAGGTACATGCACAAATGAGAGACAGGATTATCACTGACAGTGCCTTATTTCTTCAGGTCTCCCACTAATTGAGATACTGTTTCTAAACTGGGATTACTGCGTTAGGGGCGTTTTCCTCCGTATGTGTGAAAGCAATCCCATGCTGTCTGTCTAACGGTTCATGTTTAAGTTAGATAGACAGGAATAAAGGTTTCCCTGAATCAGTGTGGTGCTTGTATCTTCCCCTCTCTGAAAACAAATGTGGTAATGTCTCAACAAAACAGGAAGCTTTTCAAAATTAGAAGAGGCAATGCAGAAAAAACCGAAAGCTTCATGTCACATTATTCCAGAAAGTGTGGAAAACCCTGTATTTTTGAACAGTAAATATAACCTGATCCTTTCTCCTCCTTTCTAGACTGTGTGGCCAAATGTGGGCCTTCATTTGCTGCCTCAGCATATTTTGTTCAAATGTAAGTATAAGATTTGAGATCAGAAACTCAGCAATGGAGTTTAGAATGTGTTTCATAAGGTGTCAGATAGACTGCAATGGAACGTTTGGAGTAGAATTCAAGTAGACCCAAGGTTGTAAGAGTTATTCAACAGTGAGTTAATGAGAGCACTCTTTTATAAAATGAAGGACTACACAGTGCTTTTCTTGAACCATAGATTTTTTTCAAAAGCATTTACTATGGAAACGGAGTTCTGTGAAAAGGTCCAGAATACAAGGGAAACCACAGGTATGGCATCTGAACTAGCTTTCTGACCAGGGAAACAAGATTTTTAAAGCCTGGTCATAAGGGATGATTGGATAGGAAGACAAAAATCCTTGTTCAACAAAAGCAATGTCTGGTATCCTATCTTGAACACCGCAGTTTTCAGTGATAAAGAGCAAGCTATTACACACCTCCTCTATATGCATTTCCCTGGCTTGAGAATATTTCATTAAGGTGTATTTTTAAAAAGACTTAGCCATTTAGAGTGATTTTTCACTCATCATAGGCAATTTTAAACTCTGATGATCATTTGCCTAGCTGATCTTCCCGTAGAGAAGTGCTGGAAACAACATTACAGAGACTAATAAAATCAGGTCCACGTAGGAATGTCTGGATCAGCCACTGGACAAGGAAAATATAAACTTTGCTGTGATTTAATTACAGACCTGGTGCAAGCTCAGGAAATGATCACAAAGCAAGATGTCTTTCACCTCTGACAAACCAAATCTTTTAAGATTAAACTTCCATGTCCTGTTAAATCTTTCAGACCCTGGTGCATCAGAATACATGGGCTCTCACTAACTAAGCATTCCACTCCTCAGCTAACATCACTGCTTATATCTCTGCAATGTGTTTCCATGTGCACACCTGGAAGATGTTAATTTCCTTTATTTTTTTCTATCTGCAAAAATGACTTCATGCAAAAGGTTCAACAGTTACAAGGTTACAAAAGGTGCACTACCCTTATGTTAAGTGTTAAGCCTTTTATGAAGAAGGAGGCAAAAAAAAAAAAAAAGTCCGCTTAAGACAAATAATCTATTCTGTTTGTTCACTAGAACTAGGCAGAAAGGAAAAGAAAATCTCTGCTGCTTTACAACTTCTTGTCAACTAGGTGAACTGAAAATGTGCTGAATGAGACAGTTAAGTATTATATGCCCACACCCAAAGGATGCACAGGGAGTGGAGATGAACAGAACTACATGTTCCTTCTTCAAATTACACCTATTATCTAATATACCAGTAGAAACATTTCCCACAATAATAATATGCATACGCCTCAAAAGGTGTTTATTTGGCAACCTCGATGTGTACTTCATTAAAGTATTAGCTGGCATATCACCCTACTAGCTTATTGCAATGATTTAGGAAAAATAAACAAAAACAAAACCAACAAAGCCATCTTTTGTCCACATTGTAAGTACAGCAAAAAAGCACGGACTGGCACTGTCTTGAATGAATTTACACAGCTTTAGAACCACAGACTGTTTACGTGGATGAAACAGATGAAGTGCTTGTCCTGCATTAAAATACTGCTAAGTGAAGAGTACCGGATTCTGTTCTACCAAGAGCATCAATCAACAGTGCTGCCAACTAGATTCAAATAAAGAAAGTAGTTATCACTGAAAACAGCAAAAGTCAAAGGAAAGGCAGAACTGGATGTAACTAGATTGTAGAACACATTAAAAAAAGTTTAAAAAAATCAGAATACCTTTCAAATTGAATCAATTAAATGTGTAAATTGGGAAAACAAAAATGTTGTACTTTGAGTTGTCAAGGAGACAACTCCTTCAGTAACAGCAATTCTCTCCTACCTTCACTAGGTCAGGAGAAAGTAAATGGTGCCCTTTGGATGGCTGTTATATACCTGGTACTACTGCAAACTAAGCCTGCAAACTGTCCACATAGTTCAGAAACCACTTCCTCTCGCATATCATATGCAGAAGACTTCACCATGTATTCAGAAGCAGTTATTTCAGATTACATCTAGAACAAGCAGCACCACAGGCCTAAAACTTCGGGTGTTCGGTTCTTCACCCAAATAATCTGGAGGAGGGCTCTCAAATGCATTTGGCAAGCAGTACTGATAATTACGTGCTAGTTTTACTATCCTAACAAAGAACTGCCCAAACCCCTTAGAGGCAAACTGTTTTGAAAAGAGCCATGCTGTGGGAGCATGTAAAGGATTATGTTAAAAATACTGTATTAGTTTGCAGCTTACGCAGGGAGTCAACTAAAGCACAAAATATTTCTATGCAGAAAAAAAAAACTAGTAGAGACCTTCACATGTTTATCTCTTGTGGCTTCTCTTTTGGTCAGAAATGACCACAGTGCCAAAAGCATAGCACATCAATGATTACCCAGGCCTATTTATAATTCCCATATGCCAAACAACTGTGACGGAAGGCTCATCACAAACTCTGACATTTTCCATTTATAAATAATACACAGTTTGCTGAAATAACCCCACAGTAGTAGCACTGCACATCTGCAGTAGCATAGAAAAACAGGTAAATCTGCGCTACTGGCAGGTTTTAATTCCTATAGTCAAGTCTGTAGTTTGTCTACAGCTACATTTACTGCAGCTAGCATGATCCAATCTGTGCATATTTACTAAGTATGATGTTGCTATATTTACATTACTAGTATATCCAAATATATTTTTTGGGAGGGTAAAAAGACGAGGGAGTGGTAGCTAAGTCAGGATCCCACATATTAGATTTCCATTTGGAATAGGCTTCCCAAGGTATCCAATTTCATTTGCAGCGCTGTATGTCTGGGATTTCTCAATGTCTAATTGATGGAAAATATTATGTCTATGTTTTAATCCAATTCCTAAAAGGCATTCCCTTTATATGGTTATAAGTACATTAGTTGGGTATGCCAGCAGACATTTTGGTATTGCCATACCAAAGAAGTCATGTTAGATTTTCCATAACAGGCATACATTCCTGTGGCTGCTGGGTCTTGACTTTTTAAACTATCAATGATATGTCCAACAATATACTCTTAATAGTCATAAAATATTTGGAACATCAAATATTTGAAACTCATGTCTTAAAGGTCTATATGGATCAAAAGAAACCTTTAGGCTTAGACTGAGTCCTCCAGGAATGAGGGAAAGAAAAACAAAGTAACAGGAAATCTATTGCTAACTTTGACACCGTAAGAAGCAATGAGAAATATCTAAAAATAAGCCTCATTTGTTAACAAGGATTCCATGTGCTCGGTAGCTATATCACGAAGAAGCATTTTTCTAGAAGAAGAAATAGCAGCGGTTATTTTTAATTTAGGTTTATGAGGCTCATATTCACTGCTGATTTATCTCCATTATAATTGCACTTTACAGCAGGAGTTACTTTGCCTCTGCAGGTGTATGATTAGAAGCCCAGGGATGGGAACATGCTTCCAACTACGACCAGCAGAATGCACACAAGGGAGATAAATGACTGTGCAGAACTAGAATACAGCTGTCATTCCTTTGCTCTACAAAATGGATCGCTTTGTCTGGATTTGAAGCATGAAAAGGATCACTGGGAAAAACTGTTGATTAATTTAAAGAAAGTGGAAAAGAAATAACCAATAAAAGATGTGACCAGAAAAAGAAATAAATAGATCCATATCACCATTTTCATTTGTAATTACAGAATCATCTCTTCGGGGTGCACTTGCTCAAGCCAATTGTCAGGGCTAGCATACATTTCAGAAGGAGCTGCGAAGTTTAGATCCTCAGCAAGCTACCCAGCAGTTCAGTGATCCATCCAGACCTGCTGTTCTGATCAAGGCCTATCTACACTGAAACAGATGAAAGAACACTCCAGCCACAGCGTTTCAACTGCTATTCAATTCCCAACTGGTAACAAACAGCTTACTCAAAAATTAACAGGTCCCAAACCCAACAAACTTACTGCATAAGTGCAATAAAAAAATAATTACATAAACCATTTCTGAAAAGAAAGTTACTAATTCTGGATTTATAGTCACATTGCTCCAGGAATGTATAATTTTAAAACTGAGACTATTACAGGCTTGTACCTTAAGACAGAACAAATATGGTTTCTATATATTGTAAACTAACAATTCAGATATGCTAATTTGTAAGCTAAGTATAGTACTAAGCACATGAAGACAAGGGTATAAGATCTTACCGTCACTACGGATAGCTCCTATTACCTGTACATGTAATGGCAGAATAGATCCCTCCTTTGTCAGTACTCACCACATTGAAAGATGTGAAGAATTACTGTTCAGAGAAATTCAGAATGCAGGAGTTCAAAAGGCCATACTCCAGGAAGGAAGGGCTATATGAAACTGCTATCACCCACTTCCAGAACAGGAGGGACAAAATTAAATTCAATTAAACCGAGGTAAACAAAGTTGCAGACACAAGAACAAAACCAATGATGGTTTGACACAGAAAGAACAGCTCCTCTGGGAGAAGACTAAATCAATATACCTAACCTTTACCTTTCCGAGGACTGTCAAATCACCTCACTTTGGCAAGGTTGCTCATGTAAACAATCATCAATTAAATTAAAAATCTGGGAAAGAAAGCTAGTTGAATTCCTTCTGGGAATGACTCTCGCAGATATAAATCAAATACCAACAGAGGGAAAGAACATAATAACAATTCCTATAAATCCAAGGTTTATAATTCTTCAGACAGCTCCAACCCATTAAGTCCATGCAGACCTCAGAAGCCAGTATAATGTCTGAATATTGAGGGTAGCTCTAGACATGCTTATGCATACAATACAAATACCACTTTGACTTTCATTATGATCTGAAGGTTTTATGAAAAAGTCTCATTTCTTATCTCACCTGTCAGCCATGGGACATAAGGCAGTAAAGCTGGAAGAAAGCACCTTTTTGGGCATACTGTATCAAGAATGAAAGCAAAAGCTTCCAGCTGCTACAGTATTGTTGTCATTGGTCTGATGGATAATATTATTTTAGGCTGCCTGTCAGCTTTCTGGAAACATTCACTTTATAAGGGTGCATCACCAAAATTTCTGCTTTCTCCCTTGTGCACCTGTTAAACTGCAGGAAATAATGGTTTCTTCATAGCAGAAGGGCAATAGCCACTCTCTCCACCCTGGCAGCCGCCTTGGGAGCGCACCCAGGCAACCTGGAGAAGCCGGTAATTTAAGAGACCTACATCTCAGCTGGGAAAGAACTCCAGGCAAACATTAATTTCCAGGTGCCCCTTGTCTCCCAGGTAGCATGGGCTACACTCCACAGAGACCAGGCATACAGTAAGGAGGCCTTTAATAGCTGATGATCATTGCATACAGCATTTTGATTTTTATAGAGTAGCTATATGTCCTGCAACATCCAATCTGGCAGTGCTGACTCCTGATGGAGGTTTGCCAGAGTTCAAACACAGGTTCTCAAGGTCACCTTAAAATCTATCAGCAGAGGGCCTGGGAAGGAAGGGGGTTATAGCTTCAAAGCAGGAGAGCAAGTTTTCCTCATTCAAGGAGTACAGTACTTTTCATTGAACACTACCTCACATTTTGGCTCCCTGTCTTCAAGGATCAAGGTCCGATAGGTTATGAGTCAGGAGAGCACCAGGAAAGAAGCATGCTTTTCTAAGACCTTCAGCAAGATAAATTAACTCCCATTCTAATTCCACTACTTGCCTAGGGCAAAAGGATGCTATGAACACAGTGGAGATGCACCTATGACAGCTTCATTATGTTTAGTGGGTTTGGGTGTGACAGCATTTCCCCGCATTTCCCTGGACTACAATAGAAAAGATAGCTCTTTGAGTTACATTTTTCCCCTCCAAACATGCTCTGAATCAGAGCTGTGCTTTCTCATTTGCCTATCACACCCATGGCACACACAACCAGCCCACTTACTTGAGAGGAATATACACCTGCCTATGCAAATACAGCCCATGGCAGGTTTCTTCAGTCATCACGTCTGACTACAAACCCATAAGAAATCAAACTTTATTCTGGCACTGTTGCTTTAATACTCCAATTTACAGCTAGTGGACATGAGACAACTGGAATTTAGATATGCCCTTGCCCAAGTCAGAGAAAAGTTTACGGCCAAATATGTTCCCATTAGCTTTCTGGCAGAGATACTGGAACTACTGCTGGCCTGTACGTGCCTGTATTAGCAAATGGTGTGCATAATGTTCCTACCACATCTCTAGCTGGAAGCTGTTCTGGCTGACTTTTGCCACTTAGAGTATTAAACAGACCTTTGAAAGATTAAGGTGGAAATTTTCAAAAAAAAGTCTAAGGAATACAGGTGCTCAGATCATACTGGAGCTCCGGAGTTTAGCTTCTGAAATTCTACCTTACTTGTGGTTCTAGTTCACAGAGGACATTATAAAAAGTCAAGTCATGTTCAGAATATCAGAAACCACATTACTAACTTAAAATTTGCAATTTCTAAGTGACTAACACTTTGGTTGACAAGCCAGAAACCTTCAGACTCCATTTCCTTTCGGTGTGTCAGCCAAGTTAACAAAACACAGACCAGAAAGAATGTATTGCCTGGCTCTCCATTTATCTTCAGTAGTTCCTGTCACTGAGTCATTTGCCTCTACTGCTATGACTTTACACAACACCAATCTCACAGTCACCTAGTGCTGGCTTAAAAAAATACAGATGTGCTACATCTTTGAAACTGCAGTTATGGAGAGGTGGTCAGGCAAAGGAAATACTTATTTGTTTTATGGAATGATGTTTTGCAGTTCAATAGCAGTGTTACTTACCTTTTTCATTTGTGTACTGGTCATCAGACTTTATAATGACCAATTCATATTACTGAAGTAGACAGTAAAACTTGTCTAGAAAACACAGCTGCTCAATACAGATGTCAAGACCAGAGGTGATAGGGCTGGGACAGTTGCTTTCTCTCAGCACTACCATCATATAAACTGATGTATCAAGAATCAGTTCTCTTCACCTCCAAGGCTTCAATTTGGTACAGTTTTGTTAAGGAAGAAGTTTCACAGAGAGCTAATAAAACTGGGCACAGCAAAGCACTGAGTACTCTGCCTGCAGAATCAGCCTCTTCTGGGAAGGTGCACAGTAGAATATAGGAAAGTAACTATGTTTAGGAACGGTCTGGGAGAGAGGGAGGCTTCTCTTCTGCTTGAATCTCTTTCTGCTGAGGAGATCTCTCTTCCCTTTGTAACTACTTTCCTCTTGTCATTTAACAATTAGAAAAAACGATTGAGGGAGAACAGTAACAACACTGGAGCTATCTGAAGAGGAGGCAAGGGTGGTACTGAGACAAACCACAAGTTCTTATGCTCATTATCTCCTCACCAGAAAGAAGTCTTCTTACCCACCTGTGCATTGTTCTCATCCAGCTGCCCTACTTCTGTTTATTGTGTAGCGTTCATTAACTAGTTCTAGGGATAGCAATTGAGAGTGAGTAATTATCTCCCTAGCAGAAAGAAGAAGGGTCAGATTCTTAAAGGTGACTGCTGAAGGCTAAAAAAAAAAAAAAAAAAAGAGAGAGAGAGAGAGAAATGAAAAACCAATCAGGCCTATTTTGGCACTTGGTGCTGTATAAAGAAAGCCTGCATTTAAAGAAAGAGATATACTTTATTTATATTCTAAAAGTTTTGCATTGCCAAAGCTGATTTTGATGGAACATTCCCAGATTTCTGGATGGCTAAGGACAGTACGACCACTCTGTGTTTTCTGTATCTAGCAAGTCAATTTAGGTACCAATGGTAAACCACAGTCTTCAGATCTGTTTCACTAAAACTTAAGCACATAACACATGCAGGTGACATGATTTAAAATAGCAGTGAAGATAGAGTAGCACTGTATTTACCAGTGGGCAAAGTGCATGGTAAGGCCACTGGAGGGTTACTGCTGGAACATACTATGCTTGTGCTGTTGTAAGGTTGCTATGCTAGTTGTTTTTTATAATATAAACTTTCTAAGCTCATGATACAATCTTTGGTGAGAATAAGGCAATTGTTATACTTTATTTTAGTATTCCTCGAGCAGTTTCCTTGTTAGTATTAGGGAATGCCACTACTTGCAGTGAGGAATCGTAACTGCCCACTGTAGCCTACCAGTAAGGAAAGTGGTGGGACCAGGGTAAGCAAAGATGGAGCAGTGTAAGAAAAAGGACACGTATCACTAGTATACGAAAGTTCAGGGGCAACTTTCATGAAGTGATAAGCAGTGCCAATTCAGAAAAGTCTTTAATAAACTGCAAAGGTCTCCTTTGCAGCAGTAAATGTTTCAAGGATGTTATTTTTTTCTTCATTGCAAAGCATGGTCTTAACTTCCCCTGAGAATCCTTCCTCAAAAACAGAGAATACTTCTTTTGACACTAGCAGGGCCTGGCCTTCTGCATGGAAAATACTTTTCTTAATAATAATTACAAATACTACTATGTTCTTCTATATAAAGAATAATGTAAAAGGCTTTCAAATGAGGAAGAGAGGGAAAAGCCTCTTTCCAAACTAACTTTTATATCTCATGAAGAAGCTATTACTAAGGACAAGCCTAGATTTAATGAGAGGACAGGCAGAGGGGAAGGCACACATTTAATAAGTATCTGATTAAGTTCTATAGCAAAGGAGAGAGAAACAAACTTGCAAATTATGAGCAGTGCAGTAGAAAACCACTTTCTGATTGGAAATTATTAGCATTAACACACAAAAAGATGTTAAGCATCATCATCAATCAACATTACTTGTTCCCACTAAAAGCAGTTTGAGTTAAAGCTCTCTCTAAAAGCAGTATATTAGAACCTAGACATCTACACCATAAAAACTTGCAAAGAGAAAGCAGAGCCGTTACATTGAAGTGTCAGCACGGGCTACTTCGTCCCACAGAAATTTCAATTAGCTGATAGTGCCAAAGATTCCCCTATTTACTGATGTTGGCAGCAGTAGAAATGAAAAATAAGCAGCATACTCAGGGAACAAGTAGTACACAGTTGGTCTATGTTAACAAATGGAAAGTTCTCTCTCGGAGTGAGGGATACACAGCATAGAACCATTCATCCCAGAACCAGGAGATAGGTGAAGTTCTGTTCTGAACACACAGTGCTGGCTGAAACTGGGATATTAGTTGGACTACTAGACAGCACTGGACCAGCAGTTTCAAGAGGAAAACTGCTTCCAGTGGCAGCTGACAAGAGTTCACTTGGCCTTCTCAGCTTAACTGTGTAGAAGGAAAAGCTCATGTGCCACTTGGACTGTAGTCCAAGTTGCAAGTGCTAGAGCAGTAGATGCCGATTAGCTTTGGGGCCAAAGATCGATACTTACTCTCAGCACACAGCAGTAACGTAACCCTCAGTAGGACAGCTTCTCAGGAAGTTTAAGCAGCCATTCCCTAACTTACAATGGAGAAAAAAATGAAGCAGTCAGAATTGCTGACCAGGGCCAAATGGGCTGGTTTTGTCATAGAAGGACTAGATCACATCACACAATACCACAGCTTGGAGCTGGAAAAGGATTTGTATTGTTTTAGATTCTGTATGTCTTAGTTCTCCTTCTATAGATGAGAGTACTTCTCTGCCTTGCACAGATTTTGAGGTATTAAAAACTGTGAAGTCCTTGCCTCTGATGGTAATGAAGGCAACCCTAGTTATGATCGCATAGATGGACCAATTCTGCTCAAAATTTGCCATTTGTCAGATGAACTTGTGCAGCCAATATGCTCCCAAAAGGCAGACTGATCCTTATTGGCAGGTAAGTCACTTTGAGACACTGTGGTTTATGAACTAGGGTGTTTTTTTTTTTTTTTTTTAATGGGATTTTTTTCTGTGTGCTGAGAAATGTGGATGAAAGGTCAATGTTTGGAAAACCTCATTATCACCTACCCTAGCTTAGCTACAGCTGAACTGATGCCAAGATTAATCTAAGTCACTCCAAATTATATATTTTAATCTTTACTTAACTTTACTACTACTGTTTTGTTGGGTTTTGGTTTGGTGTTTTTTTTTTTTTTTTTGATAGTCAGTATTGAGTCCCTTAAGTTAATCCTTTCAATTGTGCATGTGAAGTATTAGTTGGAAAGTCAATTTAAACACTGAGGACCCACATAAACCTCTTCACACTGAGTACTCACACCTAAGCTATGTCTCCTGTATTAGGATCCCATCACATCAGTCTTCAAGTGGGCTAAACACGATGTGCTGATAAGGAGTGAAATAAAATAATGAAAATTTCAGAATGCTTGACAACAACTTCAATTATTAGTGTCCCAGATATATGATGTATGTCTTGATTATTTTTCCACTTGCCTATAATGGCAATTGTATTTTTTTTAAGATTTAATTTGAAAACTACAATCTTGGTATCAGCAATTGTCCAAAGAGTTGAAAAGCACCCAAATCAGACCAAGGCTCTTGCCCCTGTGTAATGCCTCTGCTTTTTTCACACCTGTATTGGAGGTAGAACACTTTTCTAGCAATCCTTTGCTGACGGATGAAAAACAATTGCATATGCGTGCCAGTACAGCTAAGTACTGAAAGACTTCTAGAGAGCTGAGCTGACAGACCCAAGCTCAGAGTAGTGGTTTATAATACTTATTAGTAAACAAATCAGACTATATTTAGTAAGCCAAGCTGTGACTCTTTCCCCCAGAAAAAAATACATTTGCAGTAGGTAATTGTTAAATGCCATTCAAATACTTTTGGAATCACTAATACTCTACAACAAAAAAAACCCCATTGCCCAAGTGTTACTCACCCTGCTGGCTAGAGACTATGGCAAGTCATATGACAGTGGCCTATGAAAACATTTTAAAAAAAATAAGTACTAATAGTAAAAGTAACATAAATATACACTTCACAGAAACTTGGCTGTATGTCAACAACAAAGCAGACTTGGGAACTGATTCACAATCACTGAACTGGCCTACAAAAGAATTTTCCACATCTGGCATTTTTAATTAAAATCTTAGTAATTTTAACAATAAGAGTTTGCAATGCATCTGTTTACTGGAATGCTTTAAACTTTCTTAAATTTAAACCATATCCCCCTTCAACTGTCAAATTATACTGAAAACCAAAATACTTCAGGCTTCCCCCCGCAAGGAATACATGCTAGATATCTAAGAGAGATTCAGAAACTCTGCACTAAGAAGTTAAAAGCCTTAATAACATACTGGTTAAAATTCTGTTAGATGAAAAATCTTACTATTTCTGGTACACTCGAGTCAAGGAAGGATGGGCTGTCTGTACAGGGGACAATAGGAGTATTCCCATGCTTACAGCCAGCTCATAATTCATAGACTAGCATTATCAGACAAAGTGGTTTTTTGTGGGTTGGATTTTTTTTTGTGTGTGTGTGTTGTTGGTTTTTTGTTTTTGTTGTTTTCTTGTTGTTTTGATTTGGCTTTTGTTGTTTTTTTCTTTTTTTTTTTGATTAATCATCTGCCAGATCCTCAGAGTTTGTGGCTAATTGTTTCATTCTTGACTGCAGAATGAATTAGAGAACAATGCACAGTCCTAACCCAGGGAGTAAAAACATAAAGCAAATCCACGAACACATAATGAATAGTTCAGGTTAGTTCAGTACTTTGCTCTTCTGTTCATAAAGATGTGGTGAAAATCCACTGCTCCAAGGAACAGCAAGCATAAGCAATAGATGTTAAAATCCAACACCGTGTGCTCACAGGTGACTGGACTCATGTTGTACAGCTTGGTGGAATAATAGGTTTAAGCAAGGAAGAAACGAGAACAGAATCACATTAGAAGGTTAACTCAGATTTAAGAAGTAACTGACTGAGGCAGCAGGTGTCCAAGGAAAGATGAATGGGCAGCAATATAAAACAGACACCTTTCATTATAGGTGGATGAAAAATACTGTTTAAAAGGAGATTACTGAACAGTTCTTGTGGCTATATCTCTATGCTAGCAACATAAATTAAAGGCCTGTTAGTCCTGGCTTGTGTAAGTCAAGAAATGAAAACAAAAATTCTCAGTTGCACCAACCTTCACAGTTAGTGCCTTCCCAGCCAAAACACCACATTTCCAGTGTGACAGTTTTTAAAATGTTTAAATCCTTTAAAATATAGTTTTAAACAAACCCAAAATCTAACATTAAAAATTCAAATGTAAAGAAACAAACCCACAGACTATACCGCATTTACACAAGCCACTATAGGGTCATTGTCCATCACTGTCTCTCATTCACATTAGTAACAGCACATCTGCAAAAGACCATGAAAAAGTAAGAAGAAAACTAGGTAAATATAATATATTGAAATTCTGAGAAAAAAACCCCAATGCATTCCTTTCTTTGGCTTCCCCTTTCCATTAAGAATGAAGAGATGGAGGAAAAGGAAACAGAAGTGCAAACAAATAGAGCTATTAAAGTAATGACAGAAAAATGCAATGTTTAGATTAAGCTTTCAAAAGAAATGCCAAAGTTATGATGACCTAAACATAAATAACCAATGTCTAATAATATTAGAGTCTTTTGGGGTAAAGAAATAAAGTTGACTGTCTCTGGAGAATGAACTGGCACTGATGAGGAAGAACAGTGACTCAGAGGAAAACCTGTCCTTCCTAAAATCTGAAATTCTGAAGCCCCATTCCTTTGTAACACTATAAAAACAAAAAGGGTAGGAACATGCTTTTTTAGCCCACTATAAACACGCAAATGCATGAAGGAACTAGAGATTGCTGAGCTATTCCAAATACAAAAAGACAACTGGAAGGAGTGACTGATACACTTATGTCAAGCCTGGCACCAAATGAAAATCCATCTATTCAAATATGAACGAAATGTTATCTTGTATCTTGTAGGGGCTAATTAGATTTTTTTTGTGTTTTCTGTTTGTTTGGTTTTGTGTTTGTTTGGTTTGTTTTTGTTTTTTTTTTACAAGTTACTCAGCCATGCAACACATTGTCAGCACTGTAACAAATCCCACTGTTTTAGTATTTACTATGGCTAATTTCAAGTGAGTAAGCCAAGGCAGTGAAAGCTTTACTGAAGTATATTGAACTGCCAAAAAAATTTCAGAATCAGACTATATGTGCACAGATAATGACAAAAAAAAAGATTGCACCTGTACACCTGCAAAAGAATTAGGTTCTGTGGGAAAAATCTTTCTTTATAGAATACCTCCTTGTTTCCCTCTTCATGGCTTTTCATTGCTATGGGCAATGGAAGCAACATATGCCAGAGTGAGCAATGTAGCTTTTGGGTGCAAAACCCATACAAAAATAATACAAAAGAGCATTAAAAGCTGCATTTCAATGATCATTTTCATGATGTCCAGGGGACACAACATCCTCTCTCACCTCTACCCCTCTGTACATGGTAATATTACCAATATTAAATTCCAGCATTTCTTTACATACTCGAGTGAACTCCAGGTTCATATACTGGATATGCTATAAAAAAGAAATAGCAAGAAAATATGGAAGATTAGTTTGACTTTCATTTACAAATGAAGAACAATATAAAGAGCATTCTCCAATCATCAGTTATTCTGAAGAGGGGCAATGCTAAAATACTAAATGTGATTAACCCTCAGCAGTCATTATACAGTGTAATGAAGGAACATTTCATATTTATAGAAAGCCATGTCCTTTCACAAACCTACTTGATTTTAAATCATCTGTGCATACAGGTGGCTTCTGGAGAAGTGGAAGAGCCAGCTGTCACCATGATGTGACTGAAATGGGCAGCAGTCATGGGGAACACTTCAGAGAGAACATAAAGGCTAAAGGAAAGCAAGGAGACTTGCCACAGGCAGTTTAGCAGAGCTGGTACTGCAAACACTACTTTGCTAGGAAATTTCTTGTCCCACTCAGAAACTGCACTTGCAGCTTTTTTTAGCATGTGTCTCCAACAGTGTTTTTAGTTCAGATTAGAAGCGTGCTTTTGAAGAAGCTCTCTCCATCACTTCACTATGTTTTGATTTGCATTGTATAGTGGCCTCAGAGTGCACGAACAGGAGTCCTTTCCAATGAAACTTAACTGAAAGATGCATTCACAGATAATAAGCAATGCACTCCAGCTGCAATAGGCTTCATGAGAGCAGACTGTCTGTTCTGAAGTAAACAAACAGACCAACCCCAAAACAGGTCTAGTGTGGGCATCAGATCCTCTGTGTCAAGTGCTCTACTGTATAGATGTGTTTCTTTTCATCTGCATAGCTTGGTAAAGTAGACATCCTTTTAGTATTCCAGACTAAACTCCAGAGTCTTTAAGCTCGGACTATCTCACATTCAGCTACAAATAAATTACAAATAACTACTGAGAAGCTTGTACAGCGTGTATCAACACTAATAAAGCCCAGATATTGATACATGTCCAATCAATATTCCTCTGGATTGTGTGTAAGGCTAAGAATTTATAATTTCCTCTGTTACACTGTTAATGTAAGATATAACACAGAGAGAAAACCAATTGTTCTGCTAGTACATGGTGAAAAAAAAAATCACAGAACAAATACAGAGTATAAGCAGTACAAAGTTTATGACATCATGGCTTGGTACCACTTCTATAGTTTTCATCCTTCCTTGAAAATTAAATGACAGCTTCACACCAACGTGCCCATATTCTGATATGCGGTACAATACCTATGGCAGCTGCACACATTGGTCAACACGCCTAAACTATATTGGCAACTGCAGCAGAATGACAGACAGACTCACATCTCCACTGTGCTTAGCAGTAAGATGAAATGAAAAATGGCTGTTTAGGTGAATGTTTATAAACACTCACTACGACTTTGAGGTAATCAAACACCCATTTCAGTCACCTAAATCTGGAAGTGATAAATTTACTATCTGCTTTGTGTTCATGTGTAACAACAAATAACCAGCATGTGCCCTGAGGGCTAGGATTTCATGAATCACTGAACTTGTCATCAGGTGGATGTCTGTCATTAACTCTAGTTTGAGCTGCTACAAGATATGCATACGGGCAGAATTCAGAAAGTTATGTGTAAGTGATGCTCATGAAAGAACCACGTTCTGCTATTTGATCCATGAAGGGAAGAACCATGGCTTTATGGAGATATTCCAGCAGCCTCAGAGGGTTGACTAAGAAAGTAGCTTTTCTCCCAGTTCCTGGTGAAATGTCACATAAGCACAAGCACGGCCATTTAACCCTCAGAATGAATTTAAAAGATGAGCAGGTGGCTAGGCAAACTCTGTGTAAGGAACTTAGAACATCTGTACTACTTTAAGTCAAGTGCTACAACTTTTTACAACAATGAGAAACTGTCTTTGGTTTTGCCGCATTAAAGAGACAACCACAGAATAGGGTAAAAAAAAAATTAAAAGACGTTTCATGTGTGATGTGACAACTGAATTTAAACCCCATCCGGAAGGATTCAAAACAAACCAAAGCATTTACTTAATTCCACTATGAAAATTCATTATAGAGAAATGTATTATGGTCTTTTCTACAATCACAAGAAGAGGAAATATAGTTGAAATGTGTATGTAAAATATGCATGCATTCTCCCTATAGAGAGATAACAAATAAACTGAACAACTATTTTTTTTTCCCTAATTACTTGCCTAATGTGATAGGGTAATATATGCAATTGAACTCATACCTGCAAATTACTTTGAAAATTTTTGCACATGAAGAATGAACAATTTCTTAGAGTTTTATTTGATTAAACCATACGATTAACATCAGTTGATACTAAAAATATAGCACAGCATGATAGAAGCAAATTTAATTTTATTGTCTTTGAGCACAAATATACAGGAAATATCAAGATCAGTAGGGCAGTAGTGTGGTGGTGGTTTTTTTGAAGTGCAAGAAGGATGGGGGCAGGAGGGCTAAAAGGGCTTTTCTTCTATAAGTATTTCTTATCTCAGTCAGTGAAGATAAAATTCTCTTAACTATGACCATTGCACTGTCTGTTCCATATGCAACTCACTCTGTCTTAAGCTTTTCTTTAACAGCCTGATGCCCACCACACCTGTCAGTAGAGCAATGACAGACTTTGATGTCAGTACAGTTTCCATATAACAAGGATCACTTACTGATAAACTACAACTCATTCAACATGACCTGCCTAACTGACACAGGACGTTTTTGCTATAAGCTTACCGAGTAGGCTTTGCTCTCTTCCAGGAGCCCTTCTGCTGTGAAAGTATTTTCGGCCTGTTACAATGTGATCCATAAACTTGAACTTAAAATTTCCAAATGGTTAGGATATGCCAAAACTCTTGTATGGCCCTTAAGATCCATCAGCTCCAGTAATGTCGGGTATGTGCAGTCGTGCTGGAGCCATTTCTGCCAGCTTCCTTGCGTTTTAAAGCAATTTCTGCAATTCGTGAGCCGAGTGATAAAGTTAAAAGTGCAAAGGCACTTCAAGCTCCACCAGCAACCCTGATATTTATAGTCAGCTCTTAGTAAGCTAAAAGGACTCTGACGCTGATGCCACTTCTTTATCAGCTTAAATATTTGAGGATACTCAGACTAAGGAGTTTACAATGACCTGCTAATTGACAAGAGCCTAATTTCTCCTCCTCAATGTGAGAGACTTCAGAGCTTTTCAAGTCTGAACATAGACAATCTGACAGTTTTAAGCTTACATCGTAAAATGCTGACACAGTGCATGTGCCAATTTCAAGAGGACTGCCATGAAAACAAACTGTTTGACATTTAATAAGCTTGTGTTTTCATAGAAATACAATGTGTTATAGATGGTTTATTTCCATGAAAACACATGGTTTGAAATTAAATGGAAATACTTTTCTCAACACTAAGCGCACACACACACACACGAGGAACACATCTGTGAAACAGAAGTTAAGAAATCATATTTATATTAAATAACCAATGAAAGGTCGAATACAACAGCTAATACAATTATTTCTGCTTCTTTTGAAATCTGTTATAAACATGTTTTTGGAAATTTATTTCAAAGCACCAAGTGCCACATTTGATAATGCAGAGTAGAGAGAGCTAACACACATGGATGGGACTGTCTGGGAGAACCATCTTACCCTATTAGCAAATAATCTGATGAGATCCTAGTTTCTTTCCTTACTGAAGTTAACACCTGTATAACAGAGTGAAAATGAAACAAATACTGTATGCTATGCCACGGTGAGCATATAGGAGAAGTTATACCCCTTTGCAATCAACAGGATCTTCTGGCTCTCAAACTAAGGGCATTTTTTTTGTACTGATACACAACTTCCCTCTTTTATGTCACTGCACCTGGCTGTGATCATCTCTTGTCTGGTGGAAAAAGTCTCATGAGGGAAATCCAGAGTGCCAAAAATAAAAGAAGTGAAGGCTTCACATAGGAAGTAAAGTCTTTAAAGAAAAGATTTTTTAAATGAATATGATATGCTCAGAGTACGGACAGCATCGCATTTAAATTAGTAGTTGCTGCTACATGCAGATTCCTACAGGAACTATCCTAGAAGTGCTTTTTGAAAGAAGTTAAGCATTTTTTTCTCTGAACTTGTACACTGGGTAGGTTTAGCCTGATGCATGTAGGTAGTGGTATGATGAGTTATGACCTCACTAGAAGGAAACAGAGTTTAAGAGCCTTGATGGATCAAATACAGAATTTGTCATTGCTTAAATCCTGTTGCCATTCCTTTATACACAATTTGACAACCTACTTCAGCTGAAGCTTCTGTTTCTCTTCTTACCTAATAGGTGCATATATATCAAATCAGCACACAGCTTTTAGATAAACAGTAACTATGTCCTTTCCTCTTTTCTTTTTTGCTTCTCCTTTCCTTTTCCTTCTGCCTCTCTAAAGCCCTAAGAATAGCAACAATCATAACAGAAATACAACCTCAGAACTATTCAGAAGCAAATGTGTAGTGAGCACATAAAACCCATCAGAGGGGCTGTGCCTTAACCTGTGATCACAAACTGGAAAAATTTAGAGGCTAAAAGCAGAAAAGACTAACTTGAGCTAAAACTACTTAAATAGTCAATTAAAAACTTCTGACTTCATTATCCAGCAATGAGCTAACCTAATAAAGGGAATGGTTATTTTTGGGTATGTCACTCAGAACTAGCTTACTGAATTAAGGCAGGTTTGGTTGTTTGGGGTTTTGTTTGGTTGGTTGGTTGGTTGGGTTTTTTTGGTGTTTTTGTTTTGGTTTTTGTGTTTTTTTTTTTTTTTTTTTTTGTTTGTTTTTTGTTTTTTGTTTGGTTGGTTGGTTTGGTTTGGTTTTTGTGTGTGTGTGTGGTTTGGTTTTGTTTTTTTTTGCTTTGGGCAAGTTATATTTGCACTTTGGCAATTCATCTATATAGAAATAGAGACATTTTTTAATGACAAGTGACAGGAAGGGGAAGAGGGAGAATGGAACGATACAGGTAGTACAAACTTTTGTAGGGGATATTAAAGTATCTAAACAATTGCCTAAATCCCACCAGTGAGAGGTCTCCATGTCAAAACTAACAATTACTCATTCAATTTCTAACTGCTGAACAGACCTTTTGGTTGTCAAAAAGACCACTATTGAGTTTGATTTGGAGAGAAGCACCATGGAGGCTTACTGTGCCAGTGTCATCGAATCATTTTGTGTAGGCAAGCCAAATCTGACACAACAGAACACACATATAAAATTTACTGGACAACACATATGCACCTACAATACAACGGAAATTCAAAATAGGTATCTAGATAGAAATAGATAATGTAGATAGTCTTTTATTTCTCATCCAGAAAACACAGCAAAACTCCAGCCACATTCATATGCTCAGTTTTATGATTTCAAGACCAGGAACTCAACACTTTGAGTCAAGAAAGGAAGTGGCTACATGTAAGCTTTCTCAGTTTTGCACTTACCAGAGTACAATACCACGTACTAGGCTGGACCCGTAGTCTAACTGCAGATTTATCCCCAGAGTGAGGAAAGTGGTCTATTTGCAAAACAAGCAATAGGTTCCTGACTGGAGTGACTGCATACAATCTCCCATCCAACAACAATGAAAAGCAGCAAATTAACGTGCAGTAAGGGGAATTTTCTTGGCAAACTGGGATTGACAGGTATTAGCTTCACAAAGAATACTAATAAGTTCACAAACTATTTGTTCCCAAGTCAAGGTTCTCTGTATCTCTCTTCTAAGGCTCCCTGTTAGAAACAGGGACAACATTGTTTGCTTGTCAAAGATGAAATATTCCAGAGCAATATAAATTACCATCTCCTGAAGGTCAGGATTTCACAACAGAATCTACTCTTAAAACAGCTGACAGTGAGGTGGTGATGTCACATTAACAGGACATGGGAATTTAAGGTTGAAATACCCAAACCAGCTTGGTTCTAGGTCAGACCATGAAGTCGTCACCACCATCCCATGTGAAGGACTACGTGCTCTGCTTTGAGTTAACAAGCAGTTTTCTTACCTTCCTCCTGTAAGCTGCAGAAAAAGAACTAAGAATATTTTAGTGAAATATTTTTTGAAATATCAAAAGCTCTATTTAACAGGAAAATTATTTTGAGCCAGCCTGTAGCACCCTTATGTCCTCATACAGTATGTAAAATTGTCTTTTTGGATGATCCTTTTACTTCCACTTTTACTTCAAGGACCATAACTCTGGAGTAAGCCAGCACTATATAGAGATGGAAAAGGAAAAAGGGGTCAGAATGAAATAAATGTTAAAGAGTTTAAACAGGAAACACATCTTATCTATAAAACTTGTCTTTTCAGCCAGCAAATATCACACCTACATATCAGTTAGGTAACAGTAACAAAGATAAGGAAACAGTTCTTCAGACAAACACTGGTGGGAAGGATGGTTATCAACTGATGACTATATCTTAAAGGAAATCACTAAATGGCTTTAGTCATATACCGGCTTTCTGAAACCAGAGGTTTCCCTGCCCCTGTTGCATAGAGATTAAATAAAGCCTAATTTGAATTTCCGGAAGACTGCAAGAACACCACCACTGTTGTGAACTGCCTTTTGAAGTCAGTGATAAACACCTCAAAAGACAAGGAGAGAAGAAAAAAAAAAAAAAAACAGAAAAAAAAAAATTTGCTTTGAGGGTGTGCCTAGTCTGTTTTTCAGCAAGTCACACTGCTACAACTTGCAACTGATAACCTTAAACAAATCATACACAGGGAATCTAAGGGAGACAGAAAAGGGTCTCACAACTGTCTTAGTTTTTCCAGCAAAGCCATCATCCCTTTTGCCAAGGCTTCCAGTTGAATTTTCTGCTTATATTTTTTTATAGTTTTTTTACAATAACTCATTGAAGGTTCAGCTCTATTTCTATTCAAGAATGTTACCATTAATAGCAGCAAAGTTAAGACAGGAAGACTTCTGAATTCCCAGCTGCAAACCCTTAAAACCCTAAGTTTTGTTTAGGTGAGATGTATTCCTTTGATAAAGTGAGCAGTGAATCCAAAAGCAGACAATCATTTAAGGCAAAATGTCTGCACTGGGGTTAAAGATCAAATCTAGGTTCTGCAACTGTAGTGTCTTACACTAGCAAGAGATAAAGTATCAAGGATATTCCCACTGGAATTCAAAGCTGAAGGATGTAATTTTTATACTTACAAATACTGACTCTTTCCATGCATATAAAACAATTTTAGGAAAAAAATGTTATTTCAGTATTGTGATGCTTATTTCAATGTGTGCTAATAAGCACATCTGTACATGCCAAACCATGCATATTTTAACTAGGCTTCTATAGTGCACATACAGTTTATTGAAAGGAAATCATTACAACGTTGCAGAAAAATTGTGTTATTTTGTTTTAAAAACCAACAGGAAATTCAACTACTCCCCTATACTAAAATAACAGTAGGCACCATGTTAGCTCCTACTTAACTATAACTTGTATCGGGCGAGATTTCTGAAAAGCTGTGTGCACTGTACTCCCTGCCTGCTCCCTCCACTCCCATCAATTAACCAATACACACAAAAGCGTAGCATTTTGTCAATATACCACA
Source organism: Megaceryle torquata (assembly GCA_024611175.1). Classification (NCBI taxonomy): domain Eukaryota; kingdom Metazoa; phylum Chordata; class Aves; order Coraciiformes; family Cerylidae; genus Megaceryle; species Megaceryle torquata. Next base: position 47,170 of record JANIJG010022559.1, on the reverse strand, counting down.
AAACTATTCAACTGTTATGAAGAAAGAAAAAGAAAGTTAAATTTTAAGAAGTCTGTATCCCAAAATTCATCAGGATTCTGTTTAACTTTGGGGCAATTTGTTTCTGTTCCTACTTTTCAACCATGAATTTTAGTTCTTCAGACTGACCCACACTGCCCTTTGAGGCTTTTTGTCCTTTTTCAGTAAGCATTAATTACCATACTTCATCATTAGGAGACTTAGAGGGAGGAAAAACTCTGACCAGTAAACTGTTTTTAAAATAGGAGCTTTTCAAATAACAAAACTGTTTGGTCTTAAGATTAAGAACAATCTATTCAGTATGAGTTAAAGTGACTACGTGGTCTGCCATAATAAGCTGCCTTCTATGTTGCCTGCATGAAACTATCTTCCCAGCTGAGGTCAACATTTAAACAATGCCAGGTTCATCTTCTCAGAGAAAGGCTGCAAAAATATTTCCAGTATTTTTACAGTCCTAGTAAGGTTAGCTATCAACATACATTAAAAAGCTCTTTTCAGGTTCAATAGTTGTTTCAGAATGGTGACTGCACAAGTATAGCAATGCACTGCCAAATAAATGAGTCTCTTAGGAATGATGGAATCAGTCCCTGGTTTCAAAATTCAGATAATAAAATGTGCTTTTTTTGGTTTGGATACCAACCTTGGAGAAGTCCACGTGACTGAGCTTGCTTTGGAATCATTAGAATTCAGCATTACTACAACAAAAATGCAGTAAGAAACAATGTAATGAATTGAAACGTATGTGAGCAGAAAGCTCTTAAGGGACAGGTTCTTCTCAGTGTGTGGAAAAAAAGTAGTAGAGATATGTCCATGGGAATAAACCATTTACTTTGGGAAAACACTGACTACTGATCTTTGAACACATGGGCAACCAGGCCTAAAGATCATGTTTTAATCCTAATTTCAATCCTAATTTCATCCAAACAATGTGCTGTGTTTGGTAGCAATTCAGCCACAAAGACTTACCTTTCTATAAGGACTGAGGTGACTTAAAGGAACTGTACAAATCAAACTGAAGTCTTGTGCATGTCTTGTTTAGTAAGCGCCATTATCTCTTAGGAAACTATTGGAAAAGAGTAGTCAAAAGGCTTCCAGTATATTGGTATTTCTCTGTATGTATAGTTAGAGCTGCCTAGGCTTAGACTATTCAAAGCAAAAATATGCGACCGATATATTAAAGAACAGAGTCAGAAGCAGCAACATTTCCTATTTGTTTTCACATTGTTTGCACTGAAAAATATTCAGAATGCAAAAGTAGATCTGGAGAAATCTCATCTGTCAGTTTTCTGGTGTCCAAGCTACTCAAAAACTGTAAAAAATGTATAACTTCACAACTTTGTCAAGAGTAACTTCCCCTGCTCTAGGAGTTGGATTCAAAGTCTCAAGAGGGTGGGAAGTTTCACGTATTTTGAAGCTTGTATTCAGCCAATAACACAGTTCTCTTCTGTAACCAATGACCATAGCAAAATTTTGGATGGCTGTTCATATCAAGCTGGAAACTTTAACTTCATATAACATGTAACACACCTGTGAGAGTTCTGAAGACAGAAGACTCTAAAAGCAACAACAGTAAAAGAGTAAAAAAGCCATCAAAACATGTTTCAGCCAATAGGAATCCTTAGAACAGCTGCACTAGGATTCAGATCAATGCTACTCTTCCTCTTTTAAAGTGTTTTGCATGAGGCCTAAGGGGTGTTCATGACTTAATTCAGTATTTCTAACATCAGACAAATGGCCTCAGGAATTAATAGAAAAGAGATGCATACAAAAGGTTAAAGAACAACTTTCTAGGGAGTTATGAGGCAAGACTTGAGTATAAGAGAACAGTGCAGATGTTCCCAGTGTATTTACTTCCTCCATCCACAAAGAGCTTAGATTTATTTTTAAGTCACATTCACAATCTCTTAATATCCATCAACCACACTGACAGAATTTACTTGTCTCATGTCAGAAACCTCTCCAAAAAATTAATCATTCCTTAAAACATGGGACTTCAAATATTTTTTTAAACATAAAAGAGAATGCCTCTGCCCATCTTGTATGCTTCCACAGGACAGACCAGAAAGAAAAAAAAAATGAGGCATTCACGGGACAGACCAGAAAAACAAACCAAACAAACAAAAAAAACCCCACCAAACTAAAAAACCACCAATCATGTGATCAGAACTGTAACCTCTATTAATAGGTGTTAGAAACATGAAAAAGGGTTAGGAATTGCCCCCAGATAAAGACTTGCAAAATTTAAGACAGCTTCCTTTACTCCATCTTGTCTAATTAAGTGTGCTAGGTAACAGTAATTTAGAAGCATCTGAACTATAATCCAACATACACACACATATACATTTTAATATTAGATGATTAACATTTTGCAAATGCTTATCGGTCTTTCATTTGCCAAAATTAATTTTCATCTGTTTGCAGTTTTTTACCTTGCTGTAGTTCATATGGTACTTTGCTATAAAAGCACAGAAAAACCTATCTTAAGGTATTTGCCAGAAAACTCAGTGAAGTAAGTCCATCATTAATGGTTACAGCCAAAAATCCCATGTAGAAGCTGCCCCACATACTCAGAACAGAACCAGAGAAGAGACCTGACATTAGCTTCAAGTGCAGCTAATAGACAGAGTTCCCCATGGAACTTCCAGGGCAGTGTCTTTAATTGCCTGTTCTGTCAGCCTTAGAGAAAATGAAATGTTCCTTCCAACTGTGCCAAAGGGTTGGGGCCCAGGCAGAAGCAAAGCTTTTGGGTAGTTAATAGAAGATTAGAGGCACCAGATCTCTCTCTCCTCTGACCAGTTATTCTGTGAGGACACAAAACATGAATTAAAAAAATGTTCTTGTGATGCTTTACCCACACCTGCTTCCATATGGGCAAAGGGCCAGTCTCTCTCACAAATTTCAGAACTTTCACAGAGGAGATGTTTCACTGCTGTAGACCTACAATGAAGAACTAGAGCATCCACAGATTTCCACCTATATCCGTGTCACAAAAGTCATACATTCACATGCAGCATTGTCACTCTGTGTACCGTTTCTCCCAAGCCACTCGGAAACATTTTCTGATTTTAAAAATATGCCCTCCCCTGCTCACAATCTGACAATGCCTTCAGCTTTGCCCCTGTACTCAGCAATTTTGTCACCACAACTAGAAGACAACACTCATTCTCTCTCAGGTGTCCAGCAAGTCACTGACATAATGTTTTCTGTGGCAGGGAATAAAAGTGATAGACTGATGATGCTGGTACCCAGAACAAACTTTTTACAGGGATGGCTTCAGAGTGGAATTAAAGGTACAATACCTAGCTGCCCCTGTAGAAGTTTTCTTTGGCTCACAGGGAAGGAAGAAAAAAAAAAAAAAAAAAAAGCATCAAGTGTAGCAATAGTTCAGTAAAAGTTTTGAACAAGAGAAAAGCCCTAGATAGTTGTCTTCAGATTCTTCACCAGGGCAAACAGTGCTTCAAGGACAAGTAGGAAAGTAGCTGCTATTTGAGGCAACTTCATTATAAAATCATTTTTAATAAGCAATCTGAACAAAGCGAGGGAGTGTTCTTGCAGAGAAGCCCCCAAGGGATCTTAAGGCTGCCCAGTAAAGTTATTAGGAGGTTACACACAGGGGACCAAACAGCTATTTTATTGGCCTCAGGGGACGGGGTTTAGTTTTCACCTGTTCTCTTTAGGCCTTGGTGCTAACAGAGCAGATCCTGTTAACCATCAGTTTTCTGCAGGCTCCTACTTTATGAGGGAAAAGTATCATTTACTTACTGTAGCCAGCACATGAAACACACAAGGTGAGGTAGACAGTACACTGCACAGAAGACATACTACATAATTATAAATCAGATCAGAAAAATAAAAATCACAGTTATTTCCCTTTAATGAAATTAAACAAAATAACTAACAAAACTCAAGAAATCGTCAGCAGTGGATATACAGATAATGTGGAAAGTAAAATCAGAGAAAAGGAGAAATCCAGGTCTTGGGTTCAATTAAGCTGCAAACCTTATTACGCATGCAGAACTTTGGTGAACAAGTTCTAGGATATTTGGACATCTGAGAAGCTGAAGACTGTCTCCTGGCCCAAATCAGCCTCTTAGCTTCTAACAAGTGATGTACTTTCATTAGGAAAGATACAAAGGACATGATTTAGGAATGCCTCTCTGCTCAGGATACTATTAGGAGCATGCCTATATCTAAAGTGCAAAACACTCCCTTTTTTGGCTAGTTGTGCTGCAGCAGTGAAGATGCAGCATTCCAAGCTCCAGTCATAGTCTTAAGGGTTTGTCAGGATAATGGGGTATCTATTGAGAAACCTGAACTTTGTCACTCCAACTTCTGAGGTCCTATGACACGTAGTAGGCAGTATGCAGTCAAGTTGATCTCCTTAAGGTATAATCAAACCTTCCAACTGCAGTGTAAACTTGAAGCATGAATTGACCACTTAGACCAAAGGTCTCACTGAAGTACACAGAGTCAAGATACTTCTCTAGACCAACACCTTCTACAAGATGTAGGAAAAGTCCCAGAGCTTGATGTAGGAATGAGGGAAGGGGTTGGGATAGATACTTGGTGCGGGACCTCAGACGACAGAGGAATAGGTTTACTTCCACCCTTTGCCAAGAAAGCTGCCAGCTCTTCATGCAAAGGCTTATTTCAGTGATAAATATTAAAAGCACACAGTCCTCAATTTTCCAGCAGGAGTTCATGTCATTAAAATCAGTGTTTGACTTTGGAAACATTTCTTACCTGCCAGGAATTAACTGAGAGTACAATTTCAGAGTAAGTAAGGAATATTTCATGCAAAATTAAGGAATTCATACTGAGATGCCTACCAACATAACTGTTTTAAGAAAAAAATTCACTCTAGAATAACTGTTTTGGTAAATCATGAAAAGCAGAGAAATCCCAAGTCTGAAATGTCTTAAAGAGTTACAATGGAGACTTAATCTGTAAAGGCTTTTTGTGTAAGTATTTCCTGTTAAGAAATAAATACAGTGCTGAATGTGATACCCAAGTACATCTATTTTCATTACAAGCAAACACAGGTAGTAAAGGATGAAGAAAATTAGTCCATGGATCAGTAACAGTGGCTTTCTCACCGTTGTCCCTACCACAATACAATCTACACAGCACAATCGCCATTGTTTCTGCCAGTATCACATGTTACCAGGCAGTGACACAGAATAAAGAATCGAGTGTCAAAACCTGTGGTAGTTCAGGGAGTAGGTAACAACAAGTGTTAACATGCTGAAATGTGACAATTCACACAAAACCTGTCCAGGTACTCAGACGGTGTAACTGCCCTAGCCTAATTCTACCTCAGGAAGCAGTGATAAGTATTCTATACATACATGTTTGAGATGAAACCGAACTTCCCAACAGCTTAACTAATCAGATTGCTGTGAACAGAGAACAAGGTGCACGTTTTGAACACCATTTTGCAGCAGCCTTTATCATCTGACTCTCTCAAGTCAGTGATTCAGGAAAGAACAGTGGCAAAGTAGCACAAGTAAAAAGTTCCATTACCAATAAGAGAAATCGTTATGATAAAGGCATGAGAGAACAGACCGAGTTGGTAGGTCATAATCTTAAATTTCCCTAAAAAGTGAGCTGGTCCAGGTATAGGAAACGACGTACTTGGCTTTCCATCTCTGGGACTGCCTGAAGAACCATGCTCTTTCTCTCAGAATGGTTAACAGTTTTGTCTAAGTGTATAAAGTAGGCAGTTGTCAGACTCAGCTAACATCATTCACACTGGGTGTTGACAGTGACTTGTAGGTGCACTGCCACTGGGAAGTTAAACCCAATGAGCAGCCCCTGTTTTGAAACAGCACATGAGTTAATCTAGTGTAGGTAAGAGCACCCCCACAGGTCCCTGCTTCTGCATGGACAAGTACGTGTCACTAGGAGCGAGGGTTCCTGCTTCTTTTCTGCTGCAGAACAACATACTAATGGATGCCAAGAGCTTTTCCAGGGCTCTCTGGAGACATGGACAGAAAATTGCATGAAAAGAAGGCTTGCAAAAAGTTTTTTCAATCTTAAAAAAGGCTGGTAAGCAAGTAACTGAAGGTGCCTGGACCTCTATGAAGATTTAAACTCCAGCTACATAATCAAACTCCTTTGAAGCTTCTGAGTGTGCTTCACTGCAAGTCAAATAGCAAGAATAAGAAGGCTCCATTACATCACAAATTCATTATATTAGCCTTCTGGGTACATGCACAGGAAACAATCCCTTACTTAGACAGGCAATCGAGTCAAATTCATTTAAGAAAGTCAGAGCCCAGGATATAAAAATGATATGGAGAAAAATAAGGTGATTTATTTGTGTGGTAGTTCTGAGTCATAAGTGGTTTGGTAGAGGCCATCAAGCTCATTGCAGGAAGTATGGCAAGATTCAGATTTAAGATGCTGGAAAGTAAATACTACACACTTCAGGACTAAGCATAAACCCAGGTCAGCAGGCGCTAAACGGCAGGTCCTTTGCAGGCTTCTGTTTCCCAGAATTCCATATCTTTAATATCATAATGATGCCTGTCTGAATTTGCAAAGGGGCTGAAGCTGTGCATCCAAGTTACCATTCACCTTAACTATTTTTCTATTCAGTCCATGAAATATGAGGGAAAGAGGGTTGCATTACAAATATTAATGCAAATTAAATGATCACAAAAGAATTAGTCTTATACCTTTCTTAAGTCAAAAAAGAACTGAAACACCAGAAGTTGCACTTCATATGGAAGATGAGATGGGACTCAGCCTCTACTATCTGACTTAGCTAGAGTAAAGGTTATATAAGGTGATGGTTAACTTAACAAATCACCATGTAAGCCCAAGAGAGAATAGTTCAACAAATAGACAGAAGACATGACTTTTTACTTCAAATGCCTGTTTAATTTACTGAGGGAAAAACTGTATTTTGGCGTGGAAACAATTTATTCCCTTAGCGCTGGTTGGAAGAGTATTACACTCCTTGTTTAAAAATGGCAGGTTTTGTAATGCTCAGACTGATAATGAGAGGATGTGGAGAAGCAGCTAATGAAACAAAATACTTGGTTAAAATTGATTGTATCAAGAAGAATGAAAATCTCTCAGGTTTTATTTAGCTAGCTACATTATGAAAGACCTCTATTTCTTTAACACTATATTGCACCTGCATGAATACTGAACTATCCTTGGATTCAGAAATTACCTAAGCACCGGTCATCAGCACAGTAGTTCAGCTGACAGAACACTTTTGTCATGCACTAATACAAAGAACAGGGAAGAATATACCCCAAATCTCAAAACCAGGAAGAATTAAATAGTGGAGACAGACAACCACCAATTTAAAAACCTGCACAGTTAAAACAGCTATTAGGATGAAGTCTAAAAAGGATTAATCGGATGTTTCAAATGTATAATGTATCAAACTTTCTGGCATGATACTCCACTAATTAAGTCAGAAGGTCATTAGAATAAGTGCTAGTTTTCAGTTAGTCAACACCCTCATATGCCACACATTATAAATCTGGAATAAGATGACTTCATCCATGTTTCTAAACAGCAGTGAAGACAACAACATATATACACTTCATAAAGTGCTTGTGAGAATGTTTTCTGAAATTTCTTTGGAAATCCTACTCTATGTAACTTAATTTAGGTATGTTATATATATACCAATACAGAGTGACAGGCAAGCTCTAGGTCAACTTGATACACAAAAACTCCTTCCTTGTCATTTGTAGCTGTTAAAAACTCAGGCTCGAGTTGTAATATTTGCATTTAGACTTTTGTTTCCCCGAGTTATTCCAAAACTGAATTTTGATGCCTACTTCTATTCAATAATAAAAAAATTCTAGGCAATAAGGAAAAAAAATGCTTACTGTGCATAATGCCAAGATGCCAAAGACGCACCATTTACATTAATTCCTGCTTTATGAGAATTTGTCCTAGCAGGAATGAATTCTAAGAGAACTTCAATCAAAACTGAATGAAACCTCATACATATTTGCTAGCAAACATAGCCTCGTGCCAATTATGGCATAGTGCTCCTTCTATTTTAATCCTTTCTTAATGGGCAAGCTTATCTTCCCATTATTCAGGAAACTATTTTGTTCACGCTTCAGCAATTGCATGACAACTGATTAACAAATTGGTGAACTACTCTTTGACAGTTCTCTTAGAGTAGCATAAACAGGGTTCTCAACACAGAAGACGCCAGCACCTTAATTTCTGTCTTAACTAGATTAAAGGCCATATATGGTGAAGAGCAGCTAATAATCTAACACAGTTGATGAGTAACTCCTTTTATTTCATCACAGGCCTCAAAAATAACATCCACGAAGACATACGTGATGACAACACTTTCTATCAGTCTGAGGTGGCTTAAGAGTGTATTTCCTATGCTCTTTAGATCAGTGGTTACTATTTAATCTTGCCTACAAAAAGTATCGAGTACTGGAACAGGGGATGTGACTCCTCCAGCAGGTCAGCACATGGCACTGCTGTATACAAAACAGACAGGGTGATTTCACCTGATTTCCAGATGGAGCGCTACAAACCACCATGTGCAGTCATTAGCCTCTCTACAAGAGAGGCCCAAGACTGAGCTAGCATAAATACCGAATTACTTACCACCTCTAGAGAGGGTGGTCGCTCCAGGCCAGGGTTGAGCTCATGGGTAAGGCTGTGCAAGGAAGCTGTCTGTACAATGCCTGGCCTGCGGATATACAGAGGACTTCAGTCTCCTGTATTGTCAATCTCAGTCAGCATGAGCTCTAATATTCACCAAAAACGTAAGGGTCACACTTTGCCCTCAGATGCCTATCTGTAGCTCCCATATATATGCATTCAGCCAAAGAGGATCTGGCCCTAAGAATGCATTAAGAGCGAGTCCACCTAAGCACAGGAGGACTGTCATGCACTAAAAGTCTGTAACATTTGCTTCAAAACTCACACAAATCAGCTTCTCATTTGAAATTCTTAAATCGAGTAACTGTACTTTGTAACTATATGGTGAAAATTCACAATCTCAAGCCAGATTTTTCATTAAATTAATATTTTAAAACCAGGAATTAAATAAGAAATAAATGAATGCAAGGCACTTTATGACATCACTTTAACCCTAGAAGGTGCAGTGAACATACTTCAAATGCATAACCCTGTTAAGTGCATATATCTTTGTAAATTTTGTGCAGCCTACCACCTGTTTTGTTAGAAGGCTTTCATGAGACTAATAGCCTCAGTTTTAGCCTACTCCTGTTTCAGATCCTGGGCAAGTACAATTCCTGCATTACCAGATTTCCAAACCTCCACAGTATGCGAAGAATCTGCACGTATCTCCTTCAGCTACTACTTGGTACATTTTCTTGGATTTGTACTTTAAACTCACTGCAGAGTAGATGAGAGTTGATCCCCAATAATGATGTCTTTGAAAACGACTCAGAATAAATGTCTACATAAGTAAATGCGCGCATCCACATCCATCTCCAAGGTCGCCATTTATGAGGACTGTTTGTTTATACGGTTGAGAGCAAAACAATAACCTCCTCGTTTTCATCAAGAGCTCCTTAAGCACAAGCACAGAATAATTTACCTGACAGATTAATGCACAGGAAGGGACTGAAGACTTGCAGTTAAGTAATTTATTTTTAGCTGAATAATACTGCGTATAAAACAGACGTATAAAAATATAGCCATTCTCCTCACCCATATTTTCTGGGTATGTTACTTATCAGCTAGCTGTAAAGTATATATACTAGAATAAGGAATTCTGCCTTTCTTCACAACTTTTTCTGCCCTTTGGTGTAATACATATGCAAATGTATACACACATACACACAGACACGCAATGTATATTCATTTATATGACATTTTAAGCAAGGACTGGAACTGCTCTAATGCAGAAAACCCACCAGAACATCTAAAACGAAGCCTTCTCAGACAAGACACCCAATAGTTTGAGTGCCACAGCACAGCCTAACATGAATTCCATTTGTAAGAGAAGGCAAATCAAAAGATATTACTTACATGTATGAGTCTTCTTGGTTACAGAAATACCTGTAGGAAACAAAGGATACTAATGTTAGCAAAGCGACCAGAGAGTCTTTTGACATGTATATCATCATTAAACTATTTTATTTAAGACAGACAGTGACCACTATAAAAAAGGAATGAAAACTTAAATGATCTCTACATTAGAGGTGGAAGAATCTCCCTTCCTTAAAACATAGAAGCATAGGATAAGGTTGGAAAAGACCTCCAAGATCATCAGGTCCAACCTTCTACCCAACACCTCCATGACCACTAGACCATGTCCCAAAGTGCCTCATCCACTTGTTTTTTTAACATCTCCAGGAATGGTGACTCCAACAATGATAGAGACTTCAGACTTCAATGGTATAATCTCTCCTTACACCTCATCAATTGTTTCAACATGTATTGCTCAAATTTTGTTGTTGGAATGCATATGTAACGTGGTGCTGTTTTAAAACTGAAGCTGATGTAAGCTGAAGACACCAACACCACTGTGGAAGCCCCCTTTTATTTTACCGTGGTTAAAAATCTTCCCACGCTTCTATTAACTAGCACACATCAAACTACCCAGACAGAACAGATTAGAGCAGCACAATTCATTTGGTATGTTATTAAGTTCAAGTATTTCCTTGACTGCAAACTGAAGCTTATGCTCATTAAAACTAAAAGAACAGCTCTCTCAATACGAGTATTACTTGCCATAATTTCAAGCCAGATGCAAATATCTCCAAGCTGTTAAATATATACTTTCTGAAGTAATAAAGATGTTTTTATGCTAGACAGGCATGTGGTGACTATCACCAACGATGGTCCAGTGCCAGTGAAATTTGAGAGGCATTTTAAATAAAGCAACAGAGTGAACAGAACGAGGCAATATTCATAATACCAAATAAAGATAAAATTAACTCTGTTAAATGTCATTGCTTGAATTCATGCTTGAATACAAACAATATTTTCTCCACTTTAGTAGATAACTGGTGCTGTACTCAGACCCCTCAGTATTTAAGCTTCACTCTCCTTGGGGGGAATTTTATGAGATGAGAAAGAGGTTACTGGAAGCAGTACAAGTATTTCAAACATTTCATTTATGATTAAGGTCCGTAATGAAATTTTGGAATTGGAATTGTTTGGCTTACTATTCATGAAAGACAGAGAGACCTGAACCTCCTTAGCTACACTCCTTATTCCTTTAATCACCCCTTCCAAAAACAAATTACTACAGAAAAAATAGGCTTTCATTTCAGGATTCTTTGTTGCAGAACATCGAAGGGAGGCAGCAGGCTGTAATCTCTCGGAAATATACAGATACCTTATCTGCAAATTTAGAGCTAACTTCCAAAGCCCACAGATGTCAAACTATTCACTTTCTTGGTAAATACATAAATTCACAATGCCAACCCCAAATATATAGCTATCCATTTTGATTTAAACACCATGAGGACTTTTTTTTTAATTGCATTTGTGTTGCTGTTGGCCTTTTGCTTTTATTCACTCAAGTTCTACAAGTGGGAGCACCAGAACCCTTCTTTTTCCATGAAGACAAAAGCTGAGAGTCTCCAGGCTTTGGGAAGAGAAGTTCTCAACAGTTTCTTTGAGTAATTTGTAAATGGGAGACACTTTGGGTAAGCAATTTACACTGATAAGCCATTTACAAGAATACTAGAACTTGATTGAGTTCATGTACTTTAAACTGAAAGGTCCCAGCCAAGTCTGCACATTCCTCGTGCTAGGAATTCAGGTTGTAGCCGCAAACTGTAGAACCAGGATCAGCAATAAGAACAAAATGAAAACAAACACAAGAAAAATAAAACCTTTCACTTATATAAGTAGCTACTACAGGAGGCAAATGCATCCTTTAAATTCATATTTTGTAAGAGCCAGCTTTCTCAAATTTTCGTTCCAGTCCAATCGTTACCGGCTGGCTCAGAGCAGGTGGACAAGGCAAGACAGCCGAGCGTGTGAAGGAGGTGAGCATTATTATAGGAACAACAGTTTAGGGCAAGAAGAGGGACAGAGCGAGAAGCAGCAGAGACATCTAAAGCACCCACATCAAAATACACCAACAGTATCTGCTGCAGTGGTTGGTACGAGTGCAAAACCAACTCTCTCCAGGTTTTTCTGAGGGTCTGCCTTACCCTTTGAATTTGAAATTACAGCTGTCATTAGGACATTTGTTCTTCCACCAAGGAAGTGCATTTTAGCTGCTATTTGACTTCTTAAGTAACCACTAAACAGCACATGCAGCTCCTGACCGTCTTCATCATCACCAGCTGTCTTAGCATTTCCTTGTCAGAAGTACTTGCCCTGCCCTTGCCTATCCAGCTAGCTCATCTTTAAGGATGCTTTATGGAATGAAAAGAAAAAAAATCTTAAATCTGAACACCATTTGCAAAACTTCCTCTCTGAAAACTAGTGCTAATAAATGGATACATCAGTGCTCTTTCAGCATTATGGGAGCCATATGTGTACTTTTCTCAGAAAATAATACTTTCTGTAAAAATCACTTTGAACAGAAAGTGCTTATGCTGTCACTTTTGATTACTCACAGACGCTTCACAATAGGATTTGCCACAGCACAAAACAGACTTAGCTGTATTTGCTGACTGAGGGCCTGCTTTCCCCTGATACATCAAACAGTGATGGAAATATCAGTGCTTATATTTTTGTACCTTTTTTTTACTTTTCTAATGAGATGAGTGATGAGGGTTTTTTTTTTCTCCAATCAGATATTTCCATAATAATTACTGATTACGATCTGGTAACGCCTTTTAGCTGTTTTATGCAGATATTGTTAGATAACCTTTTAAAACAACAGCTTAGAAGTAGGCTTTTTTGCATCTTCTTCATAATTGCACTGGTAGTTGCAGTGAAACCAAAGTATTTTGCTTTGAACTGTGGTTTTACAATGACTAACTGCAATCTGATGGAACAAGGATAGATGTTGCCAGTGAGTTCAACAGTAAATTAAACAGGAATCTTTACTTACAACATAAAACAAGTTGTGGATTTTTAAGAAACCTTCCCTTTCACAGAGAAAAAAATAAGCAGAAAATGTACCAGCATATCCAAATAGTTACTTAGGTTTAACTAGCGCTTTAAACATAACTATTAAGTATGCAATACATTCCTACATCATTGTGATCAGTTTTAGTTTTAATGCAGGAAGCCAATGACTCTACTATTCAGAACATTCAAGAAGTGTAACTATCTTCTAGAAATGAGTGTACTATTGAGGGAAAAAAACTAAACCTCAATCTGAAAGCTACTAAATGTAAAAAAGGGGAGTTACAAGTTCTTTGGCTTTCATTGGGCCAGTGCTAACTGCCACCTGTATGTATGTTTGAATGCCTTTCCTATGAGTTGTATCCTAGAAGTCTCATGCAGACAACTCATCAGTTCTTTTGAAAGTCAACAGGATCTCTTGAGAAACTAATTCTAAAAGTCCAGCATACAACAGTAATTTTTCTCACAGCCTTGATTAAATGGGATTGATCATTTGTAATTATTTCTGGGACTGGACCATCAGTTTAAGTAAATTTAAGTAGACTCTATATAATAAAACCTAAACCAAATACACTACTGAAAGATAAAGATTTATTTATTTCTAATAAAGGGAGCATAAATAACCTACTGATTCCTTCCAAAATGTTACTTAATGTAAAATCCCATTTTTTAATGGGCTTTATTTCAAAACGTGATAGACTAGAATAACATGTGACCACTTGCCACTATTAGCACTATTCTAACAGCCAGATTTCCATTCCTAATTAACAAATAAAAAAATAGAGAGGAAGAAAGGACCCTAGCATCAGTGTTGCTAATACAGAAAGACTTCCTGAGTTAACCAACTAGACTTCAAAGTAAAGCAAAGGAAATGTCATGAAAATACCACAATATATCACTGCCATGGTTATCAGTGAGTGAAAGTTTCAGTATTACAGTTATCACAGAATTTATCACTTCAGCAGTGCAATCTGACATTCTGGATCAACACCAAATCTTAAACAAATTAACTTCTTAGGCTTTTCATTGTTGCTATGCATTGTTCTTTGCAACAACAATCTTTTTTTTTTTTTAATGAAAAGAATTGATACACCATTCCCTTTCCCCCTCCCACTAACAGTATGTAATTTGTCATGATGGGTGGTATTTACAAAAATAGCTTCCTGGATGCAATGAACTTTGAAAAGAGTATCTACCAACAGCGACAGGAGGTTCTTTTGCAAGCAGTTAGCCTGACTGACCTTCACTAGCCCTGCTTCAAATAGTGATAACAAAAATGTCTTCAAGTACAAAACGAGATTCAGATATTTTGTACACCATAAGCTATTTCTCAAAGTTGCCCATCCAAATAAAGAAGCATAATGAAACACTGCTTACTCTGTGAACCCAGATCCCTGCTGCTGTTACACAGTTGTCAACTTCCCATATTTCAAGAGGAAAACATACTTTGATGTACAGAAAGATAAGTAAAAAGTCCCCCATCTGGCAGAATACATTACTCTGCAAAATATCAAAAAGGGGATATTTTTGAGTGCAATTTTCTTAAAGCTCCAAGAAAACTCTTCCTCAGAAGTTTGTATGGATAAACACATACATCACTGGCAAAGCTCATAACTAATCTCCAGGACTTGTTAAGCGCCACTGCATTTCCTTTGCCATGTTTTTGTGGGTTTTCTTTTAGCAAAATGAAGTGATTAACCTGGGTCTGCTGACAGTGTATCTATGTAGATGGTATACATATATGATGTTTTGCTCATGAGGGTGTGTGTATCAGTACATATAAATTTTTTAACTTTCTTCCACCCTCCTCTCAAGCCAGCATTCTGGCTCTAGCACGTTTTGGAATTTAGCAATTTATGATGGATTAGAAATCTTAAGGGGAAAATGTTAAAATTTTAAACTCTAAGCCTCCTGCCTGACATACTGTGTAAAATCAGAAAGAAATATTATAAGCTTGGATCCCACTGTGTCTCATCCTGTCGCTCCACTTCCTTTTTTACTCTGTCACTACACAACGCTAGCAATTAAGGTGGAAAATTATATGTAATGCTTGGACACTTGCAGAGAATTTACCAAAGCAGAACTGTAGATTCAAGTGTATTCAGAAAGGAGTTCATTCTTCTCAAAACGTTAATAATGGTTTATATTAGACCCTGTAAGAATCTCTGGCTTGGAGGAATTTTGTGATCACTGTAGGCCATTGTTTATGGTGGCCAAGGTAAACATAATATACACAGAGTATTGTAAATACAAAATAAGTGAAGAATTTATCAAAACAAAATGATGTTGCAAAAGTGTCCTTGTCTAGGACAGTATTGCTGCTAATGAAGATCAGCACACATTACTTGAAGTGTATAAAATAATTTTGGTATTTTGTTTCAAAAATTTTTAATGGACTCTACTGCTTACAGTTCACTGAGAGAAGTAAATAATGTGCTAGGGTAACAAGGATCAAGGACAACATCCACTAGGCATGAAAGAACTAGGAAACTTTCCATTATTCTGAAGGAAAAAGAAAAAAGTTTTTTTTTTTTTTTTTTAATTTAACTTCAAGTATGATGACCATAATTTTTAATATCATATTCCTGTTTTTCCTAGCCTTGTTCACAGCTTTTACTGAAAAGGAAAGAGCTCACCATGCAAAACCAAGTTTTTTTCAGCAGGACTAGATCATTCCTTTGTTCTCAAATCCGTAGACATATACCAAAGACTGAGGAATCAAGACTGACCCAAATGCTTCAGTACTGGGAAAAAACCAAACAGCCTTGCTCTCCTAATATTCACAATTGTTTCTTATGCCTAATTTCTGTCAGAGCACTATTCGGAGTTTTATTTTGAGGTGTTGCTTTTGTCTTAATTCTAGAATCATATGGTTGTATCAGAATTAGCTACAGAAAATTTTCAACAACAGAATTGTTTTACTTTCTGATCAAATACCGATGCAGGATACTTGAGACCAACAGATTAAAATCCCAAGGATTAAAAAAAAAAAAAAAAAAAAGATGTTTTAAGCTTATTTTTGGGAGGTAGATGACCTTTTTAGCCCTTGCAATTCAGACTGGTTTCCTTATTCCAAGAGTGACTTGCTGCATCATCTAGGCATATTGACTTCATTTTTCAGCACCTGAGAGTTTCCATTACCCAATACTCCTTAAAAGGATAGTAACACCTGTGAAAACATTAATAGAAATGACTGTAATTCTTTTGAAGTTACAGAATATTCATGAGAGAAAACACCACTATCATGAGTTATTTGTCATCTGTACAGTTCTCAATTCCCCGCTCTTTCTAGATTTTTCCCAAATCAAAAACTCTTAACAGATTTCAAACCTCTGATGCCAAAACTGCTCTAAAAGAAACAAGAATTTAGGTGTCCCTGTTTAAGGCTGAGAAAACAATACTGTTGTTATTATGGACACACTTACTGTTAGCCCCAAATTAAAATACTAACTTGTCATTTGTGACTAATACGGAACAAACCATTTTCCCCTACTATCATTCTGAACAATTGACAACACATAACTCCTTGTTTCAAATCTTCCTACAAACAACCTGTTCGTAGCTGCATGGAAACCTTAGATTGATACTCATTTGATACTGGGCTCAACAGTCCTCTTTTAGGTGTGGATCTCTTACACTCAAATAGTCACTAGGTGCTGGCATCATATGTAGGTGCTGGCACAGAGTGCTAACTTTTTTTTTTCTCTGATGTGAGATTAACTACTCAACAAATCCGGGAAAATTACAAAGAAACTCCTTAATTATAAAGATGATGATCTCTAACCACTTTTTCCTTCTTGTACAACCTCACTAAAGGTCTCTCTGAGCTTTAACATTTCTTTTCTTCTCTGAAATAAACAGTCCATTAGATTAGGAGAAATGAAATGAAGAATCTTCAGTAAGTAGCCATTATGTTCTTAGGTGACACTTTGCTACAGAACATAAGGCCAAAGAGCAAGCTAAATATTCATCTCACGTTGGTACTGTATTTCACACATGATAAGTCAAAGATGGTTCAGAACTGTATGTAAGAGTATATTTCCAGCAGGAGCCTTTCTGGGAAAACCATGAATGAGATTTGCTTTAATAACTGTTAGTTACACAATTCACCAAGCAAATCACAAAGTAAGGATTTCAAAATAGTCTGGCAGAGTAACACAGTTACATTGGTAGAATCGAGCTGAACACACAAAGTCACATAGATCCAAGCAAGCCCCTACAGTTCTTGAAATAGACTATACAGTATAAGGAAAACCTGTATTTCTTAAAAACTGCCACAGACTTTTCTGATATTTACTTAAACTATGATCCTTAACTGCAAGTCACTGTCCTACATAGTTTTAGCAGTGACAGGTAAACACTGCCAGACACCATCACTGTAAGCACTATACTTTTTCCTCCTGTTGTTGAAAGAACAGTCTCCTTCGGCTAAAGGCTCTGTCCTACCAGCACACTAACAGGAAGACTTTGTTTAACTTGAACTAGATGTGCAGCAAGAAGGTCTGCAATGTGTGTAGCTTCCTGAGGTGAATCAATCCCCCCTACCATTTGATTCATTGACTATAGTGCTACTTCCTTTCTCCTTGGTGTGATCTTGGACAAAGGAAATACCCCAGCAGATGTGAACCATTGAACAAGTAGCATCATTTTTGCAAACTCCCTGCTGACTGATATTAGGAAGAGTCAGCCAGCACCATTTGTAGAAGCAGCCAGTTTGGTGTGTGCACGCGCACACATATGTGTGCTGAACACCCTACAGTCCATACTATCGTAGAGGTAGTAGCACAGCTTTCATCTCCAGTCTGAAGCACAACATTACGTTCTACTTGGCTGCTCTCCCAGACCTACCATATCAGGCATCTCATCCCAAGAATACTTTTCAAGTAATTTCAAAGCAACATTTTACTTAAACACGGCACTCTCCATTCTTATACGAGCCTTTCAGACTGCCTTATTCAAGATTACTGACATTTAAAATCATGAGCCAGGCCTCAAAGAGTTCACGGCATTTTCATAAAATCCAGAAAATTATCAAACTACAAAGAAAAATTGAGGGTGGGAGTTATCTTCCTGTACTTTAACTCAGGCCAACCATCTTCAGTCGTTTCTCCAGCTGCCTGGTAACTGAACTGTCCTTAGAGCAAAACTGAAATTCTCACACAGGCGCCCAGGGGCCGATATTGGCTGAGATAGCAACCACAAGGCTGCAGCAGTCCTGATTACACCAGTTCTCACCTAGAGGCAGTCCTTCAAGATGGAAGATAAAAGAAGCCTCAATGCCCCAATTCTGTGCCTTCAGGTAGATAGAACTACAATGTGAATATTTTCACACAGGCTGCCAAAGCTCTTCCACTTATGTAAACCCGAACAAAAATCAAACCAACACAAGTGACTATCAAATGTGTAGCTGTAGTCCTTGTTACCTACATTTTGTGCAATAGGAATGAATTATTGAAGAATAGTGCAAAGCTGAATGCATGGGATTATGATTTAAAATTATCTGATATTGTTATGGCAGGGAAGAGAAAATAATGGGTTTCCATTTAAAACAGATTTTAAGACAGAGCTGTTGATTATTTTTCTTCGTATTCTACCCTATAATACTTTCCAATAAATTCTGTTGTATTTAAGAACACACTAATTTATCTTCTATGCTCTCATAGATACTACAGGAGACAACCAATGAAACCATCTCAGTATTTCTATGACCAGAAAAAAAAACTTGTTCATGAGCTGTTTTCTGTAAATAGAATATAATAATAAAACTTTGGAAGCTGTATACATTCATAAAATACATCAAAACAAACCCTCCAGAAGAAATACATGCATTCAGTTTTCTGAAATCGCATGCAGTGAATGTTGGTGCTGCAGTGGGCTGCCTGCCTTTACATAAAGTGTTTGCATCTACAATATTAATCGTTTAAGATTCCCGCCTCCAGCATGCAGTAATACAAGTAATAAATATTTACCAATGACAGAACCTAGGCTTCTTGAACTTCAAGCAGTTCATAGAATGTGGTACAGTGCATTGATACAGCAGAAGCTATTTGAAACAGCATTAGTATGCCATAGAAGATACTCTGAATTTTACAGAATGCAAGTACATTCTGGAAAAAAGTCTCCTGCACTAGTTACACAATACTCACCCAGCTGCCCTTTCTGAAGTTTATATTCTAGTCTAATTAAACTATTAAAAGTCATTACTCACAGATTTTCGTACACAGCCTGGAAGTATCTTTGTCCACTTCTGTCTAATACAATTATGCAGAATTTATTTGTATTTCTTTCACAGAAGTATCAGTAGTTTCAATGTCAATTCTTTCCATCATCCAGATTTCCACTTAGCATAAATATTTGCATTAAAACTCATTTAATATTACATCACTGGAGATGGGAGTGCCTTGTTAGCATCAGGTAGGCTTTATGTGTCAGTGTGACACCAAACCCAAAGGATTTTTCAGGTGAAAGGAAAGAAAAGATAGAGAGTCTTGTTCTGAAGCATACTTTCACAGGAATACACAGGTCTAAACAATTGCATGTATGTATGTACCTCCTTTAAAATAAAAATAAAACCTAAAAATAAATTAAAAGGACAGAACCATTATGAACTTCAGGAACTTCAAATAATCCATATCTATGCATCTCTCCTCTTTTATATGAGAGCTTTAGTCAAAGCTGGCATCCAAAATACCTGGCTAGTAGGGGTGCTGCAACATGCCCCACTGGTTAGTTACATGCAAGTACTTTCCCTCCTTTTGATCTTAAGTCAAATATGTTCACTTCTCTTGAAATAAAGAGATCATCAAGACTTGCTATCATTTGAAAAATTCAAACACTCACTCACAATTCAAATGTCAGTCTCACTGCCTGGTTCTCAGGAATACCCATGAAAAGAGAATGTTCACAGATGAGTTCTTTCAAATAAGCAAAATTTACCTGATCAAAAGGTATACGCAACAATTCTTCTAACACCTTTTTATGAGACATTTAATTTGTACACTCATCAGTAAAAGAGGTAACCACCATTCACGCCTTCAAAGCAGAGCAATTCTTTTGCATGGCCAAATAAAAAGGCTACTTGGTTTTGCCCCTTGAAGTCAGTGGCCATTGTACATGGCAGGTAATATCTGGCAAATGGAAGTCCTCATGGAAACATTAAGTAACATGGAAGCATTAAGTATGCTCTTAATCCATGTCAAAACAAAATTTCACATTCACAGAGATTTAACTGCTGGATAAAGTGAGGACAATTGACTAATATCATTATTAGTATCACTAAGATGCCGATGCCAATGCCACTGAGAAGAGCACCTTGCTACTGAGTTCTGCCTGTGCCACATTTTAATGCCTTTAAGCAATTCTACTGTCGTACTACAAATACTGTCCGGTCAACACCATGATGACTGCCACTTCTAATAAAGAACAGATGCATCCATGGACTATTCAGATGTACAACTCCGATGGCAGTGGAAAGGAACTAGTCAGGTTGTAACAGGAGGATGAAAAAGGATACAGGAAAGTTACAAAGTAATTGGAACTTACTATACATTTTATCTGAAAGATGGCATTCTGACTAGCACAATCCCCTCTGATACAACACAGATATGGCTTCTCTGCTGAGCTGGAAGAAACAGCGTGGAGGAAGGACACTATCAAGTGATTTATCAACCCCATTTGCTCTGACATACAAGTCACTCTGGGAGATCTCTGATCCAAATATAGCCGCAATAAAGTCTGGGTTAACTTTTGAGAACAAGCAGGAATATCACACAAGGTGATATGCTTGCAAGCTACAAGCACTTTTTTTTTTTTTTTTTTTTGGCAATTCCTTGTCTAACTTTAAATCAGCCTGAGTGATTGTACCTTACTGAGTAACTGCTGTGACTGATGATAGGGTTCTGAGGTTTGCAAAGATGTGAAGAATTTAGTAAAAAAAGACAACTACATTCAGGCAAACCCCAAAATGCTAAGATCTACCCCACACCAAAAAGCAGGGAACTACCATGGACACTAAGTGACTTCCTTTGTGTTACTGGGTCGTCATTTTTGTTGTACTTTACATCATCAAGTTAGTGCTTATATATTCTCAAAACCTAAACACTGTCTGCAGTTTACGGAAAAAGAAACAGAAACTAAGTAGTTAAGTAACTACAAGTCATGCATTTCTAAACTGGGTTGGCTGGCTCATAGCAGCAATCAATTCAAAAACTCTCCAAGCAAGGATTTTCTCACTGCATTTTTCACAATCAATTCATTACTTCATCAAGATGACCGAGATAGCACAAGATAAGCAGTATAATGTGTCTGAGGATCAGAATTTTAATGCTGCATCTCATACTGCAAACCATATATTTTAGAAATGAAATTTGTGCCTCCATTCTTGAAGCAGTTAATGTAATAATGTGCTAGCATCGTATTATTACATGTACACATGCTAAGATCTCATCATGAATGCATAGAAAATAAATGTTTCCTAAAAGTTTTTCAAATCATCTTACAGTATTGAATAGATAATTTCAGACTACAGATAATTCAGTGTTGCAGATTTTGGCAGGATTTAAAATGTCTCCTAAGGTAGTCATTTCTCTGCCATGCAAGCCCTTTCAAAATCATCAAGGTAGTTTATTAGGCTCACTCAGTTCCTTGGTTCACCCCAGTGACTTCCCTCTGCTTAACAACTTGGATGAGTTTGGCCCACTGTGCATCAAATGAACCCAACTTTGGATATCAGGTTCTAACTATATTAAAGATAAATTCAAGTTTAATTGAAAGGTCATCAATATTTTTAATAAGGAATATACTTTCTTTTCTCAGCTGCTCTACAAAGTATTTATAAGGTTATATTTTTTATCCAGAAAAATGGATTCCTTACAAATTACTTCATCTAACCCAACTGAATGCTTTAGCTGCAATGTGCACGTACATCTGCCTTTCAGTATTTTTCTGAGATTGTCTGTTGCAAAAATTACACTTTTTTCCATCAGTCTCCTATCGTGGTAACTTTTTTTTTTATTTTAAGATATATGGAGGTTGAATCTCAACTTTTCATTGCTTTGCTCTCCTGAGGAAAAGAAGTAAGATTCTATTATGTCGTCTTCATCAGCTTCGATGAATGAGGGGAAAATCAGGAGAGGGAAGGACTAGAAGTTCATGCAAAATTTGAGACTTGAATATAGCACAAGTAGCAGTTCAACACTTCAGACTCCTTCAGTGCCGAGACCCCTAGAGAGCTGAGTTTAAATCACTAAACTTATTTCAGGAAAGGGGAGAACACTCTGGAGAAAAGTCTGTCGACTCCAACAAAATTAATAAACTGGTTGCTCCTGATGTGAACTACATTTCTTGACAGGAGTTTGACAGTTTTCTAATTCCCTCTTAGCTAGCTCGTGAATGCTGCACTTGTTGCTCCTTTTTAGCAGTTATTTAATACTACACCAGAGTAGAAGTGATAAAAATTGCTAAGTTTCACTCACCTTGCACTTCCAGTGCCAGTTAGAAGTGATAAAGAAAAACTATGACCTTCCTCAATGTCTGTCAAAAAGAGCAGCCCGTTCTTTCCTCATTTAAAATGTTCATGTACAGGAAAAAAAAAAAAAAAAAGTTTAATCCCTATTAGGTAATTTAATGAAAAAGAAATCAGAATTAATAAATTGAAACAGATCTCAAGTAAGTAGACAGGGGCAGGTTGTCTTGTCTCATGCTACAAATCCAAACAGAATTAGTGAAATTTATTTTTCATCTAACTGCATTCATCTAGCATAATTACTCCCTGAATTTGTGTGAACACTCACTTTTCAGAGTTCTTCTTTTCTCTTTCTTATTAAGGACCATTGCTGTTTCTGCTTCCCTATGGTTAGGATGCCAGCTGTTATGCAGTGCTCACTGCACTGCTGTGAGGGTTGGTGATGCACAGCAAGTTAAAATCTCAGCAGATCTCTGTACTCAGAGACTAGTGGAAAAGCCTAATTCCTTTACAGACATGATCACATTCCAGAATTCCATGACAGCTCATATTGTGTGTTTTAAGAAATAGAATAAGGTGTTAATATCCCCTTGACCTCAAGTATATTTTAGAATTTCTGTAATAAAATTGCTCATGAGATACCTAAATTACACTAAATAAAGTGATTAAAAAAAAAAAAAAAAAGAATGGAGTCGAATTGCTTTTAAAACATGGACTAAAAAGTGGTATTTACCATTTCAGGAAGATAAGTCAAAAAGGACATGCTCAATCAATCACCCAAAAGCAATATAGTTACTTTGCAGCACAAAGGCCCTTTTTATTGTAAGATAAGGTTTTGTTTGCTTTAGCTATTCAATTAGAGAACACAGATACCACCCTGATGTGTTTTTCACTTATGTTAGGGCTCTGGCATGCCTGTAATTGTATGGCCAAGTTAATGTGGTTCCCATGATCCTGGACCTGGGAGCACCATTCCATTAAGTAGGGAAGAACTTCCACTAGGAGGTCAGAAGTTTCCCTTAAAACCTTACTCAAAAGTAAGAAAATACCTGCTGTGGATAAAGGAGGGTAGTAGAGATCATGTTAGGAAGCGTCCTAAAATACAGCATAGATAAATGTACTGCACGCAAACGCAATGATCACACCACAGCTATAACCACCCGAAAAGTACAGTTGAGATTCAGTACTTGTCACTCCAGTTTTCTGGCAGCTCTGTTAATAGGTAAATGTGTGTTCCTGTTTACAGTGTATGGCAGTAAATCTGCATTGCATCTACCATTACAAAACCTCCTACTTCAAAGCACGTGGGCTTCACCCATAGATTTGCGAAACGGGATTTGCAAAGTAGGCTACTGCCTGCCAACACCCACATCACCATGGCCGGGTTAGTCTTGTCCATTTGTTCTTTTGGATCTGAAAGGTTTCTTGTTTATTATATGTTAAGTGTATACATACAGATACATTAATATATATACACATCTGAAATGCAGCACAGTACTTCAAACAAGTATCTACCACTCAATATGTACATCAACAGCACAGGAAAAAGAAAGTTAATTTTAGATATAAGCTCTAAGCAAAAACCTGGCTTCCAACACAAGTTTCAGATTGACTTGAGCCTTTTTTCCCCCTCTGTGCACTGAACTCATGGAAGCTATCAGTGTCATGTATCTCTCTTCTTACACACAGGCCTGTGGGAAGAGAACTGTTTCTATGACTTCCGTGAGCTGGTATGATTGACAAAGCATGGCTGAACCTGCCAGACTGAAGTTACGTGGTTAAGATTTCAACACTATGCACTAAGACTTGAGGGACCTGTGCACATTGTGGTTTTACCATCAATCCTTCAATGACTGTGCAAAATTCACATAATATCTATGTATTACAGTCTCCTATCAACAAAATAGGTAAGTTAAGCAGTTTCTTCCTCTCTTTGCCTAGTCACCTCACATAATCTTTTTATGATGGGCCCTGATTCTTTATATGTTTGGATCAACTTTACTCATCGGTGCTTCTTAACTATTACAAATATCTCTAGAGGTTAAGATCACCGAGGATCACCACAATGAAAAGATATTATTTTTGGAACAGAGAGAAATTTGGTTAAATGATTTTTCAGTCTGTTCTGTACTTTATATCACCATCCACAACACCTACCAGGAACTGTAATGATCTCTAACCACCAAAATTTGTTCCTTAAACTTTCTGCTCCCTAAAGACAATGGTTCCCTCAGGAATACAGCAAGAGCTTTTACAAATGCTTGGAAGCAAGATAAAGATGAGTAGCTGTAAAAAAAACCAAACCAAAAATCAAAACCCAAACCAACCAAACAAAAAACACAACAACAACAACAAAAAACAAACCCCAAACAAACAAACAAACAAAACCAAACCAATATATCACATGAAAATATCCACATAATCCCACATTAGTTATTCTCAGGGCTCCAGGAAAATTAAACAAGGGTGGGAAGAAATTCATAACCTGACTCCTTTACATACACAGCTCAAATTTACAGCATTAGCAATTGAAGCTCAAGACAAGAAAATTGAGCACTGGGCTGTAAATTCATTCTAATGACATCACTGCCAGGATTATCCTTTTGGGGATAGCTTGTGTAGGGGGTTGGGAGGAGAACGCAAGGGATTGAGGAAGGGAGATTTGATTATGTTTGAGCTATTTCGATTTGAGGATGCTCTTAACTGACAAAATAGAAAGCATCTTATCTGAGAAGGGATTTCACTCAGCTGCTTTAAAAATCCTCCATACATACTGAAAGTCAGCACATTCCCTGGAGGATCAATTAATTGGCTTGACAAACTCTAGACATCCTCTATACCATCTTAAAAAAAAAAAAAAAAAAAAGGCATTTCCATATAAAAACTTTCTCCAGGCAAAAGCATGACATGCAAGGGTTTATCCTGGGGCAATTAAAAAAGAACTTTTTATAAGTAAATTTATTGCTTGCAAATGTTGCTGCATTGACAACACTCGATACCAAAGGGTTCTCTAATCCAACAAGCCGTATCAGGGCAAATGTCTCTTCTGCCACTGCTCTTTATCTCACAGTAGGATGAACTTGATCTAAAGCAGGGGTGTGGAAGGAAGTCTAGCTCTTCACTCTCATTCATAAAGGAAACTTACTTTTAACTCACAAGCTCACTCATTTAAAGAAAACACTTATCCAAATATTTGAAATGCTTAAATGACTTCCTACATTTTAAGCAGTGAAGTATTGCTCTCTGCTGAAAGGGCCAAGATGACTGCCAACTATAGTCAACAAAAGCTTTGAATGGAGCTATTTGGTACACAGATGAAAAGACAGTAGAAAAATGGCATCTGCCTCAGAAGATTTCTCATACTCCCTGCGTTAAACCTCTGAGTTTATCTCAGATACTGCCCAACAGTAGTCTATTCCAACAGAGCTGTTCCTCTTGAAGACGATGCAGAATAATATTTGTAGACTTTCTGTGTAAGATCATACTTTTTGCATTGAATTTATTAACATATTTGCACACCACCCGTCTATATAATTATGCCTAGACAACAGCAATACCCACAGGATTACTCCTAGAAAGACAAAATATAGAAAGAATGTCATTTAAGAAAAAAGCTTTCAGTTTGAAAAATCTGAAATTACAGATGGTCATCCTTACAGGTGGACTTACGATCTTTTGCAGAATACAGAAAATTTAGCAACTAAACCACAGAAATCAGATTGGCTGAAGTGCAATCCTTAGCTGGAGATCCAGGGAAGGATTGCCAAATCACAGCCAGATCCTCACAGCAGGAGGTGGTGGGTCATCAGCTGGGGCAGCTGAGCACTGCTGATTCTCAGACTGGATCTGATCTCCACAGTGTGGATCTGAGCCACACTCATCTGCATCATCTAAGCCAAAGCTGCTATGGCACTGCTGTGGGCACATAAAGGAAGGAATTGCAACTTAGCCATCAAATTAAGGTGCCTAGAGTTCCTATAACCTTACACTTAGGGAATACAGTTTCATGCAAATAGAAAATGTGAATGTTCCCTCTGTACATCAACTAGTTTACAATAGTTGAAGATTCACTTTCCATTCTGTTATTTGTTTCTGAGAAAATGTAGGTTGACAATATGGTGCATGCTTACTACAACCTCTTCTAAACTTGTTTGCTATCAGATTTGGCATCAACTAATGAAATAGGTGGGTGGTTTATTTTTTGAACTTCTCTGAAAGAGAACTTTACAGTTGAGGCATTCCAAGGTTCTGTGGGGCCACCACACACTCTACACACAAACAGAATTCCCATTAGCTTCAACATGACCAGTATCCAGTATGGGATGGAATACTGCACCTTGACCTTCTGGGCAAGGACTATGCAATTTGGCATGTGCCTTAAGCCAGACATCATACTCACTTTTGTGATAATACAGCCTGCCTGTAACAAACACTTCTGGGTAAATGTCTCCACTAGTTAATACATGTAATAAACTGAACAAAAAAACTGTAGAATGAACTCCACTAAAAAGAAATTAATTACTTACACTCACTAGAATTCTATCAAGGTTATTGTATGCATTAAGAAATGATGGGATGTCTCCAAGCATCCCTTGTGTTCTGCAGTCTTAAACATGCCAGTTTGCGACCTTAGAAATTACTCTTTTAAAAGACATCACTATGGCTCTATTTCACCACAATGCAGAAAACTGGACAAGTTAGTGATCTTGTGAAACAAATATTTATGCTAACCCAAGCATCCCCAGAAAATTGTGCACCCAGAATTCCAACAGTCCTTAAACAGCTAACATATTTTTGTTTTCTTTTTCTTTGAACCACATACATTAACAAATGAGAAACTTATGAAAACTAATGCCTAAGACACTTCACAGAAAAATAACACGTTCCTTTATAACATCAGTAGCACTGCATAAATCCAACCAAGAGTAGTACTTGCAGCAAAAGACAAGAATAGGACACAGGAGAGAACTAAAGGAAGAAAAAAAACAGTAATTTGGGGGAATTTTGAAAGCAAGAATCAACTAATGACTAATTAAAATCACCAGAGAAATTTTCCAAGCAGCTCCTGAGATGTTTCCATGAAGGAATTCGATGCTTTGGTGTCCACTTTGATTTGTGTGCACAGAGAACAGATATTTGCATATGCAGCTAAACATGTATGTGTGAATAGCTGGATGTGTATTTTCCCCATGCAGATAGGTAATTTTGTCAATACATCTAAGGCAAGGATTTTGAATGTGTCCTTGAGCCAGGCATTCAATTTCTGGTCCTCATCTGTGTTACAGGGATAATAAAAGGTGTTAATATACCCCAGAAAGCTCACAGAAATCTATCCTGATATAGTCCTAACATCATCACAGCACAACATTCTGACAGATGCTCAGTGATAGTACTGGCCAGTTGGTTTAATAGGCAATTGCTATCCACTGTTTTGCTGAGTGGTTTTTTAAATTATTCACTCCAACTCCTGGCAAATATGATGAAATGTGATTATATGGCAAAGTGGAGTTCAGAAAAAAACCTCGAGAAACTGACAAGATTTAAATTTATCTCCTCCTAACCTGAATCACCATGCTCAGCAGGGGTCAGACAAGGAATTTGTAAACACGTGGAGAAAGCCTCTTTTGGATGCACTGAAAACGAGCAGCATTCATTACTAAAAATCATACACAAGTTGTATAAATATTTACCGAGCTGAAAGAACATGTTGACCAATGTTTTCCACAAACCAGTGGAAGGGAGTCTCTAATTAATGAAACCAAAGCTGTAGGGTTTTACTAGGCACTTAAGAGCAGTTCTGGAAGCTAAACACAAATGCCATAGTTCAAACACTAGAGTCTATTAAGTCCTAGAGCTCTCTTGCTCTCGGCTGAATGCTTGCAAACTGTGAAGAGGATTAAGGTGGATGGGATCACTGCCAAATTGAAGCTGTTAAATGCCTGCATTACAAAAAAGCTCCATAAGTCACTCTTGCTGAATATTTTTCCTACAAAATTCTCAGTCACTGGAAAGATAAATAGGGAGGGGAAAAGGTTAGGGTGGGTTTTTGTTTTTGTTTTGTTTTGTTTAAGTTAAAGTGCATTTACTGCACTAACAATAGCAGGATCATAACTGAATAAAAATAATAAGCTGTGAAAAAACCCAACAATTAATGACCAAGCCTATGTGCATTCCATTAAGTACAAACAGCTGTCATAAACATCTTAATTTAAAGAGCTGCTGCACAGGGAATTATAGCACTGTAAAAAGCTTCTTCCTTCTGCTGCTCCACAGAACCGGAACATATCAAGGCTTTAAATTTTTAAACATGGCTTTCACATTCTTTGGTGCACAGAAAAATCTCTCTGAAAAATCAGCTTGTCAAGAGATTAATCTAGCAGCATCCTACCTTTTTTCCTGTCTTGAATGCTACTGTACACTGAACAGAAATCATTCTGCTTATAGATGTTTTTGATACTTTTCAAAAATTGTTTAAACAGTACCCTAACTTAACTTCCTTCAGAGGGATACTCTTCCTTATTATATCTAGAGTATAAGCAAATCTTCTTGCTAATATGTCACACCATCTGTTAAATTGGGCAGACCTCAAGATTTGTCCAACTTTTTCTTATCGGTAACAATACCATCATAATTAAAGTCTAGAATATTTGAAAGCCACAAAGACAGACCCCTTTTCATACCCAGGGTGTAGCCAGAGCAAATTTAGAGAAGAATAACAACAGTTATAAGAAGTTATTAACAAAGGAATAAGAGAATTTTGTGTATGACAAAACCTTCTCCAAATGGCTGTCCACTGCTGTCAGTTTGCTGTATACAATATTTTTTTCAAGATGAACAGATTCTAGTGCTACCGACTCCTCTATTAAGAAAAGCCACTTTATTTGCCACAACATATATGAACATGTGGGGGTTTTTATCACATCCCCTTGCCAGTAAAGAATGACTAATAACTGTAATTTGTAATTTCCCAGCTTTTGTGGTTTCTGTTTTAAGCAGTGTTCCTTATCTTTTGTGAGTTTCAATTTGGGGAAAATTTACTTTTATACAGTATTTTTTCCCATTTCGTGTCAAGTTAACACCTTCTGGGTTCTAACTATAGTGTAGGTGACAAGTAGTACACTGACACACACAGTGACTGAGACCTTTTTTTTTGTTTTGATACGGCTGCAAACTCTCCAGTTATCAGAACTATTATCTGCCTGTGTTGGTCAAGCAAAGTATTCTGGAATCAGACTATCTTTTTAATTCTGAGACTGTACTGTGAAGACAGGTACCAACAACAGGAAACAACAGTTCTCCCCACACCCCGCCCCAAAAGGCTCTTTTCAAAAGCACGTCTGGCAGTGTCCCTGCCAAAAGGAACACTTGGTATTCATTTTCAGTCCTGGCATACATTAAATCTTTCCTTTAAAATGCACAACAAGCAGCTGACTTAGGCCTTTGAAGACCTTGATCCTCATCTTCCTTCCAAGCTGTAACTTAGCTTCTCTCTGCTGCACAAGCCCTGCAAAATAAGCAGTGGCAGCACAGGTCACAAGGAAACTCTGGGCCTAGGCTGCCCTAACTTCATCCCTTCTGCACAGATTACTGAAGATAAAACACAGGAAAGGACATGTTTCCCTGTGAACTGCTGAAAGAAAGAAAACTGCTGGAAAGAAATCAAAAGTAGAGATTTTAGGGAATATAGGTCAATCATCATCACATTTTTACAATTCTTTCAAGTCCAGAACATGAGGGTTTAAATGTTTCAACTGAAAAAAACCCCACAACCCAGAAATGAACATGGAAAAACTCCACAAACCAAACCAAAACCAGAAAATTAAACCAAACCCCCAAACTTAAAAAAAATTAATTTTCTTTGTAAGCATCTTCTCAAAGAACAGCAAAAGGCCAATTTCTTACCGAACTGGAAGCTGGCGAGACATCAGCAGACACACAGGATATCAGGCCTTAGAAGACCTGATAGGATATCAGGCCTTAGCAGAAAGGCTGAGCCAGCTTGTAGTATTGCCTCGACAGACAGCTTAGGTGGGTCTTACACCTGTATTTTCAAGCTAGTCCCTCCATCACCTACACTAACAAACACTCCTGTTCAAGTCTTGTTCAGTTATCTCACTTGCCAAACACAAAAATTCAGCCACAGAACATGACTGTCTGGAACCCGGCCTCCTACCCTCATCCTTTTTCCAAGCATCGTGGGTGTAATCCACACGGCAAACTTAAACCCACGGTCAGTTTTGGCTAGCAGTGTATGCATAGCCTAGACCTAACCTTTAATTCTGTTAGATTTGTCACTAACACGTAGCTGCATTTGAGACCAAGAGAGCCTCTAACTATTCAAAATCTTGAGAGAAAATAAAAATTAGGGTTCTAGTTAACAGAGAATAAAAAGAAGGAAGTCTTAAAATGATGGGAATATCCACTGTTACTGCTAATAAAGTGCAGAACTTTAGTGCTTTTGTTTCCATATTTCTTTTTTTCTTGCTCTTTTGCTGGAGGTGTTTTTTATAAGTAGGAAAAAAAGGAAATGACAATAAGTTATTTTGGAATCAAGGAGAGAATCCCATAAAGCAAGGCAAGGTTGTCCTAGTCCCAAGAAATACAAGCTGCAAGCTCCACACACACAGCTGTTTCATCTCAAAGTGAATTGCCAGTGTATTCCAGGAACAGCTCGCGGTTCGTTCCTTCCTTCAGTTTCAAAAACATAATGCAAACCAACCAAATGTACTACATCATTCTGACACAGAACCAGGGAGAGAGGATAGCATGAGCAATGGAATTAACTTGGACTTTAGGTAAACAGTGATCTAGAACTTCATAGTTCAACTATATCTAACTGTAAAGTGCCAACAGAGAGGTCCTTATAGTCTACCAGTGCTGTTGCCAAGCTACTAATTTTCAGCACTCCCTGGATCTCTGCTGAGAGCAGCACTGGAAAACTTCCCAGCGGTCTTCCTACCTAGGCTTCCAGGTCTGACAGCCTGAAAAACAGGTCATTCCATTCTAAACACCTCAAAATGAGTATAGACACCCAAGAATGTTTTCAATGTGACATCCAGTGACTTAGACCAAATATATGTTGCCATTCTCAGAGAAATGAGACACAAATATTCTTCTGGCATGAAAGTTTCAGGCTAAAAAAGGAGGCAATTTCTCTCCCCTCCCCCAAAAGACACAGTAACATGCACCTACTCTCATTCCAAAAAAGTATTAATTTTAACTTCTGACACTTTTTCTAAAATATCATCACTATCTTTTTCCACACAGAAAAGTAAATCTGTGCCACTGCTTCTGTCTTTAGCTAGGATTGCTTTCTTCAGAACTATTCAATAGTAACACCTCACCTAATACTACTTTTGTACAGAAAATTTTGAAGAGCTGTTGGTTGCTGTTTTTTCTTCTTCAGGTGAACACCTTCACATTGCGATAAAAAATGGATTGATGATCATTTCAATCTTCAATCCAGCTCTCCAAACACATTAAAAAATAGTGCTTTTTAACTGGAATTTACTTTCTCCTCTCCTGGCACAATCCTTATGTCTAATATACATGGCTTTCCTAGTATCTGCTTGGTATTTTTCTCTACCAACAATGAAAAGCATACAGATCTACACATCACTGAAAATCATAGAACATAACAGCAGCTCTATTTCAGAAAATGAAGAATCACTTGCCACTTCCATCACATAGTTCAGCTCTATGTATCCATGATATCCTGCACACTCAGTTCCATGTTTATTTAAAGCAGGTACCGCAGAAGATGATAAAGCAATCAGACTTCATTTACTGTTACTTAACTGTGTTTTCACATCTAATTCCCTTTGAATTTCGCTTTTAAAAATTTTTGACCAATATTGGATACAAGCTAACACACAGTAGAAGACTCTCTCTTCTTTAAAATTCTATCTGATTCACTATATTCTCTAGTAATGCTAATGAATCTGTTTTAATGCCACCATATTAGCACCACTGCTCTAAAATGCTACCTGTGTTGAATCTTTTGAATCTATTTGGCAAAACACCTGCAGAGAAATACATCAGAAACTGTCTATATAAAGACTGTGTCAAAATATTTCAGTGGAAGTATTAATACAGTCTTTGTCATAGAGTCTAAACATTTCATCTGTTCACAAATCTCCCATCAGCTGTAGTAGCACATTTGGGATGCATTAAGGACTAGTGTAATTCAGTTCGCTTGCATTACTGGCAGAGTGAAAAGCAGTGACCTTTCCATTAGGCATTAAAATGCTAATCATCCTAAAGAGAAAATTTAATGATATCAAATGTTATCTTTTTAGCTATGCAAAGATACTGAAGCCAAAGATAAGCATATGATGCTTTTGTTCAACAGACTAGATAGAAGGGATATTTTCTGAGAAGATAGGAACCCTGACTTGCTCAATGCAACAAGTCTCATGCAAACCCCAAGTGCAAAGGGGGAATTATCAATATCAGAGCCTAATGGTCACAAACAGGGTAATTTTAAACAGAACACATTGTGCTGTCCTTGTTTATGCATTCAGGTTTGCGCAGAAAGGATGTGATCAGTTATTGGCCAAGTAGAAACAAGACCTCCCTCTTCTTGCATGCCTGAATCTAATGTGAGTTTGTTCAAATTTGGAAAAAATAGACAAGGAGTAGTAACCTAATATCTCAAACTCCTGCAGCTCTAGCGTGAAACTCATGCCTGAAATAAAGATGAATTCTGAAAGAGAGATGGATGTCTCTTGGCTAGACTTTAGTAAAGGACATTAAATGCCAACAAGCAAGAAGATGTACTTAGTTTAATTAGCAGCCAGCACTCTGTTTTTTTGAGGCGCCCTCCAACATTTGTTTTATACAATACATTGAAGAATATTAACTGAAAGGCACCTCAGGATGTTAACAATATCTGATTGCCCAGGTGTGAACAATGTTCCTTCCCAAAAGAGTGTACTTACAAAAACATTCTAGCCCTAAGAGAAACATGCAAAATAGGTATGTTTGTTGAGCAGCAAAAAAACCAATTATTTCATTTGAAGGAAAAATAAAAAGGAAATAATCCTTGTTGCTCATGGGATCCACAAGGTGTTAGGTCATGCTGGTCTTTTACAGATTCCAAAGAAGTAACTGAATCACACGTACTCTCAAAAAATCTCAGTCTATTGCTCTTAAAAGTAATAATAAAAAAGAATATTCTGAGAATCATATTAAAGAATAATTGATAATAGTATTTTATATTGAACCCTGATGCTCATAGTTAGACCACTGAAGCAGCCTTGGAAATATCAAAGATCCACTAGATGAAATCTTGCCAAGCTGTAAAATACATCCCAAGGAAGTTCTTTTTTCTCTCTCTGCTCATTTTCATGCAGATCGGTTCCTGACAGATCCTTAGAGACTGCTTCCGGACAGGCAAAAAGCTGCACTACATAAAAACTCCAGAGATATCAGAGTGTCCCTCTGTGGTTAGAGGAGCTCTCACAGAAAAGAATTTCTTAGCACTCGGTAAGTAAGAGGTTAATAGCCTATATTAAAAAAAAAAAACAAAAACCAAAAACCAAACCAAACCAAAACCAAAAAACCCACCTCTAACAAAAATGTTATTTCAATTGTATTACATCTAGGAGCCCTGAGGGTCATGGGGTAGATAATCAAAAAGGACAAGGAGGAAATTAAAAAAGGGAAGAAGGCAATCAAAAAGGGCATTTAGAAGGACCCATAATCCTCCATAGGAAGAATACTAATTATACTACTGCATCATCTTATAATTAACCCTGATCTAATTTTTTTTTTATTTTAGCTGTAATAACTTTCACACGTACAATGATTTGATAGCTAATTCTTGCCAGTCTTTCTTGAACAGCTATTTTACTTTTGGTAGCTACTTTTTACATAGCAATTTAACTCTCATTTCTAAAGAAATACGACAAAATATTTAGATAGCTGTGGGTTTTTTTAATTTTACCAATTCTGACCAGCATATTGGTTTCCTCTTATTCTGATAGTGCTGAGTGGTACACTCTTTCTTTCCTCCAAAGTCTTCTATTTAGGAGTGCAATTAATCTCTGATATAAATCAGTGTATTGCACCCACTGCAGCAGTCAAACTTGGCCCTATATCTTTGTGATGACTTCCATCTGTATTTCATATTTCACTTAATAAACATGGAATATTATTGTAGCCAGCAAACTAAATTCTCAACATACCTTCATTCCACAGCAGACCCCTGCTTGGGCTCACCTACATTCTTGGGCAACTGCGTACACATTGCTTTGATATTTCTAATGACTTACAAACAAGTCTGAGCTTTTGCCAAGCTGCAGAAAATAAGCAAGCCCCAAAGAAGGTGTTTTCCCTTGTATGAAGGCTAGACAATTATGTACAAAGCTAAAATTTATTCCCAAACTAACCTGAGATGTTGACACATGTAATGACTTCACAAGAAAATCTGGCAGTGAGAATGTATAAAAGGAGACTCTACAACCCAACCCAGTGGAATAAAAAAGAAGTAAGCCTGTCTGAAGTGCACCCTCACAGGCAGGCATTTACAGACAGCACTTATTTTTCTCTTGATCTTCTGCATTCATTGTATCCAGAGATACTCTCCGCAGATATAAAAGCGGACATTGTCCTGTCTCAGATTCAGATGTATGAATAAACATATGTAACAACAGAAATTACTTCTAACTCAATTTTTGTAGCTTGATATTAAATTATCTTCTTATTTTCTATAGTTCCTTCATGTATCTGTTAGGTGCCTTGCTAATTAGTTCTTAATGGTCACTAGAATCTCAGATAATTAACGTTTGGAGGGCATTATTCCCAAGTCACGGACAATCTAAAGATGGTAGTCTCTAAGGCTTCCTCCATAGCATGTGTCATGGGAGGAAGCATGTTTCTTAATGTTTTATCACTTTACTTCAGAAAGATAGAGCCTGAGGGTTTTGCCTTACATGGTACGGCAAACATCAGCTTCACAGGAATCTGGAGAATATACTGTGTGGTCAGCAGCGCATACTCTCTAGACAAACATTACTCCTCTGGAGAACACAGAAAATCAGGGAAAAAAAAAAGAAAAAAGAAGACAGAAGACAATCTATGTGATTAACACTGATTTTCTCCTGATTAACCAAAGATAATATTACTGCCAAAGCAAGAATTCAACCCTGATTAAAAGGCAACCCCCAAACTGAAATTATCTGAAATAATAAACTTTAGTCCTGTATCAAAAAATCTTGTCTAGGCATGTAGCAGTTTGCAGAGAGCAAATGATGTCAAGATTTCTTCACATATCTGCTAAGACATCTGCATAAGAATTTGGGAAAAAGGAATGCTCCTTCCCTAGAAAATGAGTGAGAATAGAACATCCTAGATTGTGAATAGGCCCGTCTGAAAATCTCAATCCTTTTTGATCCTTTTGAAACACTTTCTTAACCTAAATACACACTCTCAATCAATATTTAATAATACAAAAGCCACATCACCCTGAGGCATTCAATATTCTCCTATTCCTATTATTTTCAATGTGATAATAATTAATATAGCCACTGAATCATTTGAATTGATGATTGCACTCCTCGGATAATACTAAAATCTAAAACTTGAAGACAGTTTAACCTGCTATTGCTGGCTGCACCATCGGGCAGCTAAAACTGAAGGATGAAATTAGAGACCAATTATTAAAGTATCACCTCCTCTATCTTGCCCAGAAATACTGACTGCAACTGTAGTGATTCTGTCATTGCTGCATTTGTCAGTCTTTTTTCTTTTTGCTCGTTTATCTTATGAGGCAGTAATGCAGACAACGGTGAAACAAAGCATGGAATCATCTCATTAGTGACCTGTCATTCTTAATGCTTTCCCCTTTCATAAATGAACAAATAATTAAGAGCAAACACAGTAAACAGCTAACACCTGGAAGCATCAGAAAATGGCAAAAATTGACATCTTGTAAATGAACTTCAGGTCAGCTTTTAATGTTGATCAAGTGCACCCTGTTATGCCCACCTAAGCTGTGAACTCACAGCACGCCACTAATGATGTTGAAAGTTTTCCTTATTAAAAGTTGAGCAGCTACTTTACCATTTTGCAGCACCCTTTTGCCCTGGACAAGTCAAGGTAGTGCCTGCTTATGCAGCTGCATACTCTGCAGTCAGGCTATGGAATTCTCTGCCTCTATGGCCAAATAGAGCCCTCTTATATTGCCAGAAGACTGATAATATTTTGCTGTGACTGACAGAGCCAGTAATGATTATTTCACCTGCTTTCAGTTAATGCTTTTATGAATGTATCTAGAATACCTAGAAAGGGCAACAGCCACCACCAGAGACTACCTGCTATTGATTTTTTTTCTGTTTTCTTTTTTATTAAATCGCAGCTACCAAAACCAGTACCTCCATCACAATGAACAGGTATCAGATCCAGTTAAGGAATTTGAAAAATAAAACAATACATTGGATAGTAACTAGAAAATAACGTTGTTATACCAGCAATTTGCACAAGAAACAAAAATGAAAGGAATTATCAGATAATTTTTTGTGTATAACTACAAATAATTGCTTGCTTGCAAATAACTGCAAGTGGCTACCCTTGAAGAAAAGAATTATGCTGACTCCACCGTATGAGGAAGTTCCACCATAAAGAGATGGGCCAGCTCATATGGAAAAAAGGTATTCATTTTTTGGAAATGTTCTTAAACACTTAAGAATATTTTTGGGTGCGTGGGGGGTGCCCCACAACACACACTGCAATCAGCTCATACTTCTCAAGTCTACTGCTGCTCAGCTGCCCTGCAAAGCCCACCAACAGGGTTCTTGTAGGATGATGTTATTTCCTGCCCAGGGACCACCTGTTTCCTAATCTTGTCCTTCCTCAACTTCCAAAGGTGTGCAATACATATCTTCTCGTTCAAGACAAAAGTAATTTGTACGATACAGCTCATGGAGTCAGGCATTGCCTAAGAAATAAGCCTGAAGTACTAGTCGGCTAAGCAAAGGCTAAATTTAGGCTAAGGATACAGGGAAGCTCAAGAATAAAAAATGTTAGCCTAGAAATCAGAGGTAGAAGATTTGTAGGTATGTTAACTTTTTCTCTTCTTCAGAGAACATGTGGAACCCCTTTTCTGTTTCTTCCCCAAGAACCACACATGGGGGGATCATATCTACAGGTACTACTGAGATGGTATACAGATCTTTACAGCTCCCCGGTGGTTTTTCTGCAGCCTTCAGCATGCATTGAATGCTGATGGCAGCTAGAGCCCAATTCTTCTTTCACTCCTTTGTTAAATAAGCAGGCTCCCAACTCCTTCCTGCACAGCATAAAATCAAAAAAGGGAGGCAATTGTTTTAAGACTTAAATAAGATTAAACAGAATACAGATGAAACATTTATTTACATGAGTTTTCTCCCTGATGAATTCCAAGGGCATTCTGCAAACAATGGAAGTGTTATTCTAAAGAAAAAAAAACCCCACAGCCTGCAAAAATCTGATTTAAAATGTTAGGCAACCTAAGCGCAGGCCCACTGCAGCTCCCTTTGATTTGTTATTGGCTATCCAAAGCTAAGTAAGCCCATTACCTGGATGATAATGGAATTACCCCTGGTATAAAGCTGCTTTGCAATCAAATTTAACTTCTAACGCTTGTAGGCTTTTTTTAGCCAATGCACTACAGTTCACCTACTTCTTGCCCAGCAAACGAACTTACATTTCGCAGACTTTCAGTTTACTAAAGTTGTCCTGAAGTTGCTTGAGGGACAAAAAAACCCAAAGAAACTGCTTAAGGTACTCTTTCTAACTCAGTACAAAACTATCAAAGAGATAGTCAGATAATTTGCATATTTTCTTGAGACTGTTCAGCTTCTCTTTTCTCCAAGCACACTGCTGTGCTCACATCAAGACAGAAGAGCCTCTTGTTCCCTCTAAAGATCCCCACCCCTATGCCTGAAGTTATAAATATTGTTTTGGGTAGTGCACACTCAAAATGTGGGCCTGGGAAAATGTCAGCTTTATTACCATAGCTGCAACATCTTTCTCTGTTTAGAAAAAGTTCTGAGCTCATACAAATGACACTGCAAGACAGAGTGGGCTATGCAGATTTACAGTTCATTGGCAATCCCATGACATAACTTGAAAATTGACAAGGGAGAAAGGCAGAAAGACAGAAAGGTACTAATGGCTGAATATTCCAAGGAAAGTTCAATGAGATAAGCAATAAGTAATTGACACTGCACTTTTTAAGTAGGTTTCTCTGTCTAAAAGATACCGAAGGCAGGTTAAGGGCAGTTGGATAACTAATAAAAATACTCACACATACTGTATCTCCATGGGCCATAAGCAGGCAAGAAACAGGCAGCCTAAACTCATGATGCAGTTGCCTTTAGAGTAACTGACCACCCATAAAGACTTTTTCTCTCTGCATCATGCTACCTGCAGATGACTAAACGGTTTTAATACATTTCCAGTTTCAGCTGATTTTCTTCTGATCCTGAGCTCATTTGCTTTTGGAGAAGCTTTCAGACCTGATTTCAGCTTCAGTAACTTTTAAGCAGCATCGCTAGATTTGAATAAAAAAAATGTCATCAGGTGTGCTCTTCAGCCATTTGGTCTACAAAAGCAAATCTGTGTGAGCTATAAACAACGGAGACTGATCAAAATCTCTCTGGAGAGGAGAAAAAGAATTTTAGCCACAGATTCTGTAATGTGCAAAGAGGACCTGATTGAACTTTTCAGAGAATAAACTTGGTGGAAAATTCTCCCTTTTTCCTAGTTATGAATAGATTTTGACTTTCATGAATTCACTTGTAATTTAGAAAAAAAAAATTACCTTTTCAGAAGAAAAAGTAAATTAGCAAACCATGGCCATTACAGAGTCAGGATCCAGTGTCACAGATCACAGCTATGTACTTACTTATTTAGTCATGAGTGACTGGTCTTGCTCCCTGATTGGTTACATGTCCATTTGTAATTAGTAGCGAACACAAGCATAGGGCTGATGGATAAGGATCCTTGGTTCTTCCAGGAATAAAACCAGTATTGAGTTATCAAAGATGTTCACCAGCTGGATTAGAGGCTTTTACAAAATGACTGAAAAGACTAAGTCCATTTTAATACACAGCAGAATCACTTTTAAAGTCAATGTAGAGGGTGCATGATCTTGTATATTCAGAGGACAGCCAACTGCTTCAAGTGTAAACATTTACCTAGCCAAATTCTGGCACTGGGGGGTGTGCTACTTGTCTCACCTGGAGATTATTTTACCAGTTAGGGAGTGAGGTTTAAACCTGCTTAGGCTGCTCATAAAACATACTCCATATCTGAAGAGGGTCCCGTTGGGAAGCCGTCCGAGTATCGCCAATCACACCAATATGGCTACATGCCGATCCGTTTATTCTGACTGCGTTACTTGCTTATATAGTGGTTACAATCTGATCACATGTATGTCAACTGCTTTCATTGTCGTTTGGCTACAAGCATACAAATCAAGCTCTAGATTACTTGGTTATCTGCATTTGGGATACGTATTCCGTATACGCCTCCGTCGCGGCGAGTGTACGTGCTGCACGCGCTGCTCC
>JANIJG010022558.1:220411-234431 GCA_024611175.1 Megaceryle torquata | reverse complement strand
CAACCTGCTCTAGTTGCAGATGTCCCTGTTCCCTGCAGGGGGGTTGGACTAGATGACCTTGAAAGGTCCCTTCCAACCCAAACCATTCCGTGATTCTGTCCTAACTCTTCACAGCTATAGCTGAGCTTTTCCCCTGTACTGTAGAACTGCAACAGGCAAAGCTGGACCACAGTACCACACCTGAGCAGGGAAGCATCATGACAAATATTGTGCCAAGAATCCAACTGTTCCAAGTAACAGAACATAGGAAAACAGGGTTTTCTTTTAGATTATATTGGTGGTTTTGCCTTGAGAAATACATCACTCTGCAGGCTCAGTAATACAAAAGATCTTTTCTAAGTGCTTGATTTTGTTCACTTCTCATTTGCAGCTTAGTCCCAGTTCTCATTGGATCAAGTCACATTCTATTTACTGAACCAGAACACAGAAACAGCCAAACCAGGACTTGTTCTGAGAGCAGGCTGTGTTTCAGCTTAGTGAACAGCCACATCTAGTCACAAGCACGTGCAGGTGGAAAGACACTTTTCAGCTTGTTTGCCACTTCTTTCTTGACCTGCATCATCTATTCTTTGAACAAAGGCACATTTTACTTAACATGTCCAAGCGCATGAATTAAATTGTCCACATTTTCTAAAGACTAAGTAACATTTAGACTTCCTTCTTCATGTTCTTTCCTCCTGTTGCTGAACTACTGCTTGTTCAACAGACTGGGGGGGAGGAGGATTGTGAAAGTGAAGGAGGTCAACTAAATTATGGCCAAGGTAAATTGCATCAGTTGTCTCTTTTTTTTTTTTATTTTTTTTATTTATTTTTTTTTTTTTTTTTGTGTGTGTGAAGGATTGTTTAATACAGATTAACCTGAGAAGCCAATCTCCTGAAAACAGGCCTGACAAAGCTGGCTAGGTTAGATGGGGCTTTGAGGAACCTGATCTAGTGGAAGGTGTCCCTGCCTATAGAAGGAAGGCTGGAACTGGGTGAACTTTAAGGCCTCTTCTAACCCAAACCATTCTATGACATAAAACTTGCTCTTCCTCCTATGACAATACACTGTAACACAATTTAAAGAACTTGTGAATATTTAGCAGGGCCAAGGAGTGGCTCCCACAGCAGAAGACCAACCTTGTTTAGTAGATACTTTTCTCCTGATGTTTTTGTTTTATTATAAATTTACAGAGGAAGGAGAAAGTGAAGCACTAGTAAATTTTCCTGCATATACAAATTTTTGACTAAAACATTGCCCACAAAACCAGCAGTTTAGTGCCACACTTTTTCCCTTTCTATAACCTACCAAGAAGGTAGGTACTTGTTCTGAAACATAAGGTTGAGTTAAGCAAAGGGAACAAGTAACAAAAAACCTCCTTAAATTAAATGAAGATTATGATACTTCTGGTGAAAGAAGACTTAAGTCAAGGCTTTTGATTTTTCTGCTTCCTGTTACCTTGAATGAAAAATGACATCAAGAAATGGCCACAAACCAGATGTTCATGCCTTACAATGAAATATGTTACTGAAAATAGCATTGTCATAAAACATTGCGAGCAGGTTGTAACACCTCAGAATCTGCCGTTTTGTGCTGAAGAGTTTCTACGCTCATTGTTCCTGCCAGGTTTGCTACTTGGGATGTGGAGGATGTTTTACCTTCGGCGTTTATAATGATAGCTGCCATGACCCCTTTGTGGGTCTGAATCCTCCTTAAGATTTCCTCCACTTCAGCCTGCGAGAAGAGAGGACACTAGCGGACCCCACAGGGCCCCGCAGCTCCCGCCCGACGGCGAGCGCGGGCCCCTGGGAGCAGGGTCGCGGTGCCCAAAAGCAACCCCGGGGCTCTGAGCTCTGCTCTGTGCCAACCTCCCACCCTCAGCCGCTCCATTCCCCCTCCCGTCGCGGGGCGGGAGCGGCGCCATTACCATGGCCTCGCTGCCGCCGCGCCGCCGTTGCTATGGAGCGGCGGAAGTGACGCCGAGGAGCGGTCGCGCGGGCCGAGCGCCGAGAGGGGGCAGGCGCCGCCTCGCTGCGGGCAGTGCCCGGGGTGGGGGGAGTTCTCGGGGCCGGTGCCCGCGCCGTGCGCCCCGGGTCTGTGTTAGCGCCGCCGGCTGCTGTCCGAGGGGCGGCCGCGAGAGACACCCCGAGAGGGCTGAGGACAGGGGCACCTGCAGCGCTGCCCGGGGCGCAGCGAGGGCTGGAGCCCAGAGGGCGCGAGGAGAGCCCAGGTGGGGCTGGTCAGGGCAGTGAGGGCTTATGAGCCCCAGGCTTCAGCCGCCTGCGGCTCCTCGGGGCGTTCCCGCTTTGCGCAGGCTGGTGGCTGAGCTCCGTTGATGGATCCTTGGCTGGTAGGTGAGGTGGAATGAACTCAAGTTGCCTTAATTGCTGTAGTAGAGGAGTTTTTTGTGAAGTTATTTTAACGCTGAAGCTGATACTGCCCAAATCCTGAAGACATCAACTTAGTTGCTGTATTTAGAAATAAGTTTTTTTCTTCTCTTTATGTCTAAGCACTGTCTTCTAAGCTCTCTGTTCTGCCACAAGTGTTGCACACTGTGTGGGTGTGCAGGCCTTGTTTTTCACTAGTTGAAGCTTTCCAGTCTAGTTGTGCTGTTACCTCTGTGTACAGAGAGATAAATTGTCTCCATAAGAGATGTTGTGTTTTGTGGAGCCTTACTAGGCTGTTCAAATTGGTGTAGGCCATTTTAGCAATGCTGTTAGTGTGAATCAGTTACCAGAGCAGTGGAACAGACTTCACATGCAAGGCATTTGAAGAGTTACCTTTGTCCATACACACAGTAAATACTAAGGATGTGTTCAAAAGGCTCTTATGTGCTTGCTTTTGAGAGGAGGGGGCTAGTCTTACTGAGTCTTGTGTTGTATGTAAAGCTTCTTGGGCTCTTGTCAGGGGATTGAATTTTAGGCTCTTTTCTCTAAAGAGCTGGCAAGCTTACGAAGTTGGGTGCTTTGGCAAGCCAGCAGCTGGCTTTTTTTTTTTTTTTTCCTTTAATGAAGATGTTTTAAGAGCAAGTTAACAAGCTAGTTATTAATCTTCAGTTCTTTAAGGACCCAGTTGTATTTGAAACTTGCAACAGTGTATCAGCCCATAATTTAGTGCAATTTATGGCCCTATATTGGAGAGAAAATTACTTCAGTGGGTAGCAACAATATTGTTCTAGGCATTTATTAAGCTTCAGACTGGTAGGGGTCATCATAAATCAGGAGTGTTGAGGTTGCTGTACGTTCAGATAAATGTACAGCTGAGTTGAAAATCTGGCTTATGAGGGAAGAGAGATGTTATCAAAAATATCAGTATATTTATTTCAAAAGCTATTCTATTAGGAGCTAAGCCAATGACCTATGACATGCTGTGGAAGGCAATCAAGAACATTGTGCCTACAGCTGATCCTGGTCCCCCTGAGTCAGTGCCTCAGCTGTGAACTGTTTCACCTGTGACTGGTGTGGCCAGCAGTGACATTTGCATTGCTACACCTATGCTGGTTTGTTATGGTAACAAGTCTGGTGTTTGAATTTTTGGAAATCAGGTATCTACAATTTTTTTTTTTTAATTTTTTTAACAATTGGAAGCACTGGTGTGTGATTATTGAATCTGTCTGGAACATCTGCTGGGCAATTTTGTTGTAATACAGTCAGTAGATGCTCTTAAATGATAACTTATAGATTATATAATTGAAACCTGGTCCTACTGTTGGTGTTTGTCACAGGAATGATCCTTGCTATTACAGTCCAACTGAAGTCAGCACGCTGTAGTATAACATACTGTAAGCGGTAGTGGTTACCCCCAGTAACTGGACTGGCAATGGCAGGTATTTAGAAAAAAGAAATGAAGGAGTTTTTCCAATTACTTTGCTGCCCTGTTGCTGTTTTCTAATTTTCAAGGCTTCTTTCGAGACCACTGTTTTCCGTTGTGGATGTAAGATACCTACATGTCTTTTTAAAAACCAATAAAAATACCAGCTCAGCTTTGCAAAAAAACCCCCTGACCTGGAGCCAAAGTGACATCTAGCATGATGCAGGATTATTCTCGGAAGTGTTATTTATGCACAGCATGAAAGACTGAAACATGCAGACTTGTGTGGATGCTCAGATAGGCTTTGTCTCCTACTTAGGCACATAACAAATGAAAATATTTTCTTGGTTACTTGAAATTTAACTGAGAATTCAGATACCAAGCAACATAACTCTTCTTCTGATATACAGTAGTGAATGCAGTATTAGGAACAGAACGATACTGCTTGAGAAGCAGAAACTTTTAATAGAAATCTGGGACTGGGATCTTGCAAGTGCTTATCTGTGTGAATAAGTTTAAATATTTGCTGGTGAAAGTAGCAAGTGAGAAGCTTAAACTTCGTGTTTGCACTTGTAGTCTGGTGTTTGAATTAATCTCTGCACTTATACTTAAGACTGAGGGGAGGGGGAATCAATTGAAATATGGAAAATAATGAAAACTATTCTCTTTTTAATTTTGCAAGCTGTGACAGAAGATGGAGTTCTCCATGTGGAGCTAGGAAGAGAATTTT
The DNA here is from genome assembly GCA_024611175.1 of Megaceryle torquata. NCBI lineage: Eukaryota > Metazoa > Chordata > Aves > Coraciiformes > Cerylidae > Megaceryle > Megaceryle torquata. The sequence goes on along the minus strand of JANIJG010022558.1, from coordinate 229,911 downwards.
GCTGCTGAGTTCATGAAAATTTCATCACTTCCTTGCTGCTTGAACCTGGAGCCCCAGGAAGAGGTAGGGAGGGAGTGAAGCACACTGAGGGATTTGAGCTACACTCAAGTGCTGCAGACAATTTTCCATTTGATGTTGGCCAATATGAAATAGCATAAATCAATTCAGTAAGAACTTTGCATTTTATAACCAGTAATCTTGATTAAAAGTAACTCTAAAGGTCTGCCAGCTATTGTGATAGCTCCTGTGTCCTTGCCGTAGAATCTCTTTGGAAGTTTTCAGTTTTGTTGGCCTGTAAAATGGAATGAGATTGTGTGACCACTAGTGATGCTATTGATGACCGTACAGTTGGCTCTTTGAGTTTTTTCCTCTATGCTTGTGTTTCTAGCCAACTAGTGTCTAAGGAAATTTGTTAGCAGGTAATGTGGCATAGTAGCTGAAAGCTTAGATTCTGTTCTTAGGACCCAGCCCTTACAAATATCTGAAATAAATGATTGATTACGTGTTATTACATGTTTATATTGAGATGATACTGAGAGATAAATACAAACTGTGTTCAGGTGTACAAAGGTTTGCATTTTTAATGCAGATGTGTCACTATAAATCATGCTGCTGGTCAGTCACATCAGCCAATGAAGGAGAGCTGGAGTTAGGAGTTAGTGCTCACAAACTCTGTGAAGCAATCACATCGTGAATATTTTCACTTAATTTTTGGTCTTTCAGTCTCTGAGGAGCTGTCTTGGAGTTTTGTAGAATTAACAAAAGGATTGAACTTTGCTGTCCCCAGAGGTCTTCAGGGGCAAAAGTGATTATTTTGTGGCTGTAGAAAAGTTATGGGGGAGGGTGTGCCAAGCTGAAAGTAGACAAAGTCAGATTTGGGGTGTCTGTGAATGGAAAACATGATCGGTAGGACTCCAGGGCTGTACCTGCCCTTCTCCTCTTGTTACAGCTCTGTACTGAGCAGTCAGCTGTTGTCAGTACCTGCTTCTGTCTGTGAAATATGATAAAATAGATACTCTCTATTATTCAGGTAAAAACCTCTTCCCTGACTGAAGTTTGGCTTTAGTTTTAGTAAGAGACCTCCTTTAAAAAGGTGAAAATTAAAGAAAGAAGAGTCACGTTAGTCATCCTTGCAAGGTTATGAATGAAACTGTGGGGAACATCCCGCCTTTCTCTAGCTGAAAAAGGTCTTGCAGCAAGCATGTGACCTACAGTGGATGAGATAAAGATCTTTCCCAATCTGACTGTTGATAGCATTTTATTTGTTCTGATCTTTTGTTACCTCCATGAATCCAAATATCATAAACTGAGAAAATAGTTCAGAAAAACTGTGTCATGTAGGCATGTATTAAAAAATTGTAAAGTTTCTCTGTAGATAAATATTTGAATGAAAATTTGCTCAAAATATTTTTGTGTACATTTTTTTCCCACAACTTTGAGAGCCGTTGCCCATTTTTTTTGATCATTATGTGAGAAATTTCTATCTCAAGTCCTCTAGATGGTGCTACAGCTACAGCACATTGAAATGGACTCGCCATTAGGTTTTGTGTCTTGCTTGTTAAAATACCACTTCACTTAAATCACGGATCGTATGAAGGATTAATGACTTCAGCTATGATACTATTTACAGGTTTATGCAAAGAGGAATTGGCACAGGTGGATTACCTGTCCCCGGCTAGGTAGGAATAGAACTTTTTTTATAGAGACAGTAGTCCTGCAGGGACTGTTATGTGGTCAAATTATCCCCTCATCTCTTGAAACTGTACCTTGAGTGCTGACAAGGGCAGAAGTGTCCAACTGTAGCCTGTGGTGCTGATTAAGTGACAGCAATAAGCCTCTTAAAACTCCCAGCAGATGTTGCTGCTTTTGTATGCTAATGGGAACTTCACAAACCATTTTCTCTTCCTTCTGAGAGCAGATGTAAGTACATGAAAATTGCTTTCTTATATCAAGAGCAAATTGATAATAACCTCAGTTCACTTGTAAGGCAGAAGCTGTAGAGGCACTTGATTTTGTAACTGTGGAAAGCTTGTGCATAACTTCATCAATTTTTTTTTTTTATATTCTGCTAACTTTTCTTGTACTGAAGTAGTTAAGCAAAGTCTGACTTGTGAGCACATTGCTGCCTGGCCTTTTAAACCATCCACTCAGAGGCTCTGAGACTGAAAGCGTCAGTGTCAATCTTGCACTTTTTTTAACACTTCTTTGTAGGTATCTCAAGATTATGTATTTAGGTCCAAACCCAGAAATTAATTCAGTAGTAAACAAGAAAGCTTTTAGAGGTGGAATGTGGCAATCATAAAACTATTGGGAAGGAGTAAAGCTTTGTGCTCGATGAAGTCTCATAACCCAGCATTACAGCTTCACCAGTTGCATTCTTCCTGCATCTGTTGCTGTAACTTAGTAAACTCTTAAGTGCTTCAGTCACCTTCTTTAGCTTCATGTCAGCTAACCAGCAAAATGCATTATTCAGTTCAATCTTTCTACAGCTACACAGCTTAGAAAAATGCCAACAGAATGATAGTTCCAAAGATATGTTGAAGTGGCGTCAAAGCAGCATCCTGTGATAAATTTCTGTAGTGCTTTTGGAACTGGCAAGCTCTCGAGTAAATGTAAATATATGACTTTGACATCATTAGAGTGGAACCAGAAGCCACAGTGAAATACTGTATGCTGTCTTTCATGTGGTGGAACTGTTTCGGTGAGGTTGTACATGTAAATTAGAAAATAGCCATTGGCATATTGTTTCCAAGTAACCAGTATATAAACATGGGTGCATGCTCTCTAAACACATCTTATATTACACCATCAATCATGATTCGTGGGATTCTGTGTTCTCTTTCAAGTGGTCACTTCAGTGTATCATCACTAGCAGTTATCTGTGATGTGAGGGCAGGAGCTACTGCCAAGTGTCAAATGTTGAGGGCACTTTTCAGTTTAATCCAGCTCCTCTGCCCCTCCTTTGTGTATCTTACTAATGTTTTCTCAAAATAGAATACCTCATTTCTTGAATGTAAGTTTGCACAACAGTTCACTGAGTAGATGAATTAATTTTGATTCTTTTGGGAAGATCTTCTTTCCTGAAACTGGCCTTTCAGAAGGTGCCAATTATCAGAGTGCCTGAACTCTGATATAGTCGGAGTTATATATATATATATGACATATAACTATATCACAGGCAGATATAGTACATCCCAATATCCCCTTGAGCTCAGGGGAAGAAGTGAAATAGGAAGCTGAACCACCAGAAAGTGATTAAATACTTCCTTCTATCCTCAAGTCCTAATATCTTTCCTGAATTTTGAGAGATCCATGTTCAACTATTCTCTATTTGAGGCAAGTTTCCCATCTTCTAAGCAGTTGTTTTAAACCTATATTTTAATCTGTATTTATAAAACCTTTATTTAAACCTATGTTTTGTCTGGCTTTTTCCTGTTCCGTCCTTTTATTGCTGTTTTACTTTGACCCATTAAATTTATTTAAGTAATTTTGTAGAAAAGTTTTCTCGTCTCATCCACTGAAATTGCACATGAACAGAAATTCAGAACTGTTGCCAGCTTCCTTATGTACAGCAGCTATTATAAGAAAATAAGTTCAGTAGCAATTCAGTGTTAAACTGTTATCACAATTTGTAAGTGATAGTGCAGAGTGCTGGTATTTACAGGTTTTTCAGGCTGTGATTTTCTTGATCAAAGAACTGATCTCTGCTGTGCTATGAGTCTGTTTGACAGCATTTGTCATAGTATCTTCATCCTCTGATAAGTGAATGTGTGTCTTTTCAGCTTTGTGCAGCCCAAGGGTTTATAGTGAATAAACTCTGCTTGGAGACTCTCACGTCAATATAATAAACAGCTTTGGTTCTAGACTTAAAATCCTTTTATAAAAATGCCAGTGATAGATGCCAAACAAGTGGTAAAAGGATACCCAAGAGGATCTTTCTTTCACATCCAAATTCCAATAAAATTTAACTTCTGATGCCAGACTGAACTCACTGGACATAGATGAACTTTTGGATTCGGTAGGCTCACTGCACACGTAGGATGAGATTTAGGCAAGTAGAACATAGCAGTTAGTCAACACTAGTGTAGTTTAAAAAAAAAAAAAAAAAAAAAAAATTTTTAGATATTTTATATAATTTTCTTTAGAAACTTAGCTTTTAACTCTGCTAAGGCTTCATTTCAGGTACTGATCCTGGGATGTGCCTTACTGGCTGCCCACAGTGCCACCTGAAATCTGCATAGCTCAGGTTATTTAAAATATTTGATGCTGTACATTGAGTGGGAGTATTGTGACGTTTGTTATTTTTTTTCCTCCTTCTGCTCATGGTGATGCAGCAATCATTTCCCGTGACAGTGTGAAGCATGACAATGGCAAGCCCCTAAATTGCTGAGCAGTGCCATTGATGCATTAGGGATGATGTTTAAATAGGATTAACTGGTCAAGCAAGATAGACCGTACTAGGGAGCTATGAGGAGATGGGCCTAAATTCCATGCCCAAAGGATGTAAGCAAGCAGGTGAGATTGTAGTTTGGCCCCAGTCAGTCTGTTCCTTGTTACAATCCCTTCATGTGCACATACATGCACTCTACCCTTCTGATTGAAGTGGTGGTTTTTGGTGTGTTTCCCCCCGTCCCCTGTATAATTTCTAAAGTGAGTTTTCACATCTTACCCCTTTTAGCCTGGATTACATTTAGTCCTGGTATATTTTCTATGACAGTTGCCACCACACCTCTCATGCCTTCAGTGTATGTGACTCTGATAACATGATGAAGATGGAACAAACACATGGTTCTGAGATAAATCAATACTTTGAATAATGTCTTGAATGTTTTTTTTTTTTTTTTTACTGGAAGTCCTATGATTTCTGGGAAAGAGAACTAAGTCTTGCAGTGATTCTTGCAATTGGGTAAAATGCTTTAATGTGGCATTAGAAAGGGAACCTTTTAGGGTGCTTGCTACTCCATAAATGACCCACATGATTAATGTTCACTTTGGTCAAAAATGCCTTTTTAGTTCAGATTTAATCAGACAGTTGTGCCACAAGGACGTAGCTCTGTTTCTGGCCTAGTTCTGTGCTAGAATGAATATTGCATTAAGGTGTAAATATATTAAACCTAGCATGTGATTAAAGTAATTTCTAGAAAGCATACTTAAGAACTAAAATTGTAAAGTATTGATAAATGTCTATTTAGCTGACTGCTCTTTGGTGAAGATAAAAGCTTTTAAACAAGTGTGGGCTCTTCTGTGCAGCCTTTTAAATCCTAGCTGGGGCTGAATGATTGTTAACAAAAAGCCCAACAAGGCTACAGATTAGAGCCAGTCTTGTACAGATCCTCTACTGCTCCATGGTTTGGAACTTCAAAAACTCTTAGGAAAAGCTGTAATGATTGCCTTGGCAGATTAAGTACAACTGTTGCCACTTGTAGGGCTTTTTTGTGCTCAAATTCTAGGGAACACCATTTCTCTGGGGCTACCCAGCATATACTTCTACCTTGAAACAAGTTTTATGCCTTCTTTGGGGTTTGATGCTGTGCTGCGTGAAGGAGGATAGCCATTTGAGGCAGTCAAGTTGTGTAGCACCTGTGAGGCTTAAGTCTTGGTCTCCTTTCTTTGCACTGTTTCAGTTTTCTTCCCATTGAAATTAATGGCAGTGGTATAATTTCAATGGGAGTACATCTGTTTTTTGAGAGCTAGTGTATGTTTCCCTTCTAGGAAAATAGCAAATTGGTATTAATGTTTATAATACCTGAAGAGGACTGGATATGATGTAGTGAAAATAATTGAAAGACAGGCACAATTTGCTAATGCCTGCAGAATTTCTTTGGTCAGAACCTGATCCTTAAATCTGCCTTCCTTTTGAAGGCTGGATGGAGTATCAGCACTTCCATCAGAGCTGTGAGTATTCTAAACCATTATCTTGTGTCTGACGATATTCAGTATATTGTGTTTTACAGGCAGGTGAGGGACCTTCTGCTATTGAAATGTTAAAAAGAAAGTATTGTTTTTCTGCACTAAAAGTTCACCTCAAGTTGAGAATCTCTAGTTCCTTAACCTTTTGGAGAACCAGAAGGTCTTGTCCTGTTAATGATGTGTTGTGTGATCTTGAGCACACCACCTCCTTGTGCCTCTGCTTCCCATCTCACTCTCTTCTGTCAGTTTTCCAGAGCGCAGGCCTTCTGCTATGTGCTTGCTCAGTGTCCAGTACACCAGGGCCCTGATCTCTGTTGGGGCCTCTAAATACTACCGCTGTATAAAATAAAAATGATCCCTCTCACAAATAGGGATGTGGGCTGGGAATTTCAAAAGGGCAGAATGAGTCAGTTTTCGTGGACTCCTTTAAAAGTCAAAGCTTTGTGTGCAGAGGCTTACGGCAATTTTCTGAGACCAGTCCTTGTTGCTGTTGGCTTCAGTGAAGTAGGACAGCAGAACAGACTCCAGAAATCCTCCGTTATATCAGTCTACTCTCTTATATGTCACAGGGGAGATTTTTAGTGCAACAAATTGAACCTCAGATAAGATTACATGCTGTAATTACCAGTGGGATTTGTCCAATTCTTTAAGCACCGAGTGGAAAAATGCACGTACATCCCTTAAGAAAAGGGAAGGGTGTGCGTTTTTCCTTTCTAAGCTAAGTAAAGAATAATATGACATGTAAGTAAGGATGGGCAAAAAGTTATTTGTCAAAATAAAAATTCAGACTTTCCCTGTACCTAATATGAGTATTTGGAATGGAGTTATAGAATGGTTGTAAATTTTGACATTTTTTAGTTTTTTTTAGCTGTAAATGTAAACTAAATTAAAATGATAGTTTTAATTAAATTTGAATTGACTGTGGTATTCCACCACTTTAAAAGCCACTGGAGACACTCAAGTTACATTTAAAATCCAGCATTGTAATTATTGATATCTACATTTATTATCATGGTAACTGCACTTTAATGAATGTGTTGACTACTAAACAAGGATAGAAAATCTAAATAGCTTTTAAGAACATGTTGTTCTCAGCTGCACTTTATTCTCTTAGTCATCCACATCCACTTAGGTGAACTTGGATACTAAAGCTAACCTTTAAAAGCTAATCTGAAGAGAGTGTAAAAGTTAAGGGACAAAAATTCTTTCCTTGAAGTTAAATAGCTGTCTGCACGTGGAGTCTTCTGGTCTTGTGTGCCACCCCACGTCTAAGGTGCTGCTATACTTTCTGTGTTAACCAGCGTATCTTGCGGATCTCAATGCGTTTTTCTATGTGGTGTCCCAGGAAGAGAGGAAAGCATAGTTAGAGTTAAAATCGGAAGTTCTTAGGTGCAGCACCATCTTTCCATCTGTTGGACTTCCTGTCTGACTTCTTTTAGCCCTGTGGAAACTGAATAGGGGGATGGTGATGGGTGTATACTGTTATGTAATCTGAGCTAATTCCAGTGCAAAATAAGGTAACATTTACTACTGATGTTATTTTCAGCACTCCAGACACCTTTATTGTGAGGCTTTTGTTCCTAGAAGTAATTTCGTTAGGCTCTCTCTGTATTCATGAGACTCCATTGATGTTGGCTGCACCCCCTGTGGTTGCTTTCATGGCTTGAGCCTCACTTGGGATTTTCAGAACATGTTTATTCATCTGGGAAAGAGTGGGCTTTGTCCTGCTTTCCCTATGATTGACTTCTTCCTGTTCAGCTTCCTATGAAGTGAAGGAGGTGTAAGCATTAAAGCAAAATTTAGCCAGTTTTTCTGTATGTTAAATTGACTGGGGTCCCCTAGTTGAGTGGAATAGCCATATTAATTCTGTGAGCTACTTGCCTGTTCCAGAGCAAGTACACTGTCTCAAATGCAAAGTTGAAAAGCTTTTAAGCTTTCCTTGTTCTAAACTACAAGTGAAGTTCTTGGCATAATTTGGTTCCTAGCCAAGCTGCATCAACATCCTCGAGTTGTCTGAAGAACTGCCTTGCTCCTCAGTTTCATGCTGTCCTCTTCTTCCAGGTGCAAACTAAGATCTAGTAAGGGCTCAGAAGTGCTGTCCCTGGAGACTTGCTCTGCAGTTGTAATCACTGCTTTAGGATTCTCTTCAGCTGCTTTGACTGTACTGTAAAGGGGCTGAGATGAGGGGCAGTATCTAGCTGAAGGTTTTGGAGTAATTTCTGCAGAACCATATTGATTTCATCTCTATTAAATTCATTGAGTTTTCCCATAAGGGCTTTTTAATTTAACTGTTGCTAAGAAATGCTGCACAAATTACCTGGCAAGAATGCTGTGGAGTTATAAGCCCTTTAGGCAGTCCCTTAAAGGCAAAGCAGTAAAGTTGGGTGAGCTATTCACAGCTAGGAGATTTTTTTTTCATTATTTTTATGCAATGAATTTACCACTTTGTCTGTTCACCGATTACTGACAAACAGCCACTGACTTGTTATGAATTTGTTCATTATCCCAAATTATTCAATGCCTGGTTTATGTAATGCAGTTTTAGCTTCAGGGCTGCTGTCAGACTGATCCACAAGTATTGTTTGAATACCACTGTTTGTAATTCTTACAGAGAAGCCCTATAAAACTCAATAGAGGCCTGGTGGTTTATTTCTGGGCACATCTATAAAACTTAGGAGGAAAATTATATCCTTGCCATAAAATTCTACAGCTTGGTTTAAAGTAGTTGTATTTTTTCTCTTGATTTCTGTATGGTTTTAGTAGCATTTACATAAATTAAAAAAATGATCACAGCTACTTTAAAGTTTTTGTAGTTTTTGAGAGCAGAGAGAGTTGATAATATGGATGTAAATCTTTGACCTCTTTTATCCTTGAGTTTGTTTGGTTATGCTGCAACTACACTGATGCCCATTCTAAGATAATTTTTTGCCACTGGAGTGTAAATGAGTATCAGACCCTACTTAGCTCTGTCTATAATCAATGTAGGTACTAATAATGGTAACTCCCAGGTAACTCCTAGTGCTGTGTTATCAGCATGGCTTAAGGAAACCTCCCTACAAGCACTGCCCATGTACCAAGCTGGGTGTCACGTAGGGTGTGCAGCCACATCACTGTTGAAGCGCTGCGTGAGAAGGATGGATAGTGGGTTTTGGTAATTATGGTTCTGGAACTTGCCAGTGTTTCTCTTATCCTACCTGAAATACTAACTCCCCATGACCTGCTGAGTGGAAGTAGGACATTAGTTTACCTACTAACTGTTGAACTCTTGCTCTGGAACAGAGATGTCTTTAGCTAGCCCGAGAGAAAAAGAATTAAAGCATCACTAGATGACACTTAAAAAATGTGTTGGTGTTTCTGTAAGACATAATAAAATATTCAGCACTTGAACAGATGGATATAGTCACAATCCTTCTCAAGTCGTTATTTTAAGGATGTGGATTATACTGGATTAATAGGCCAGTAACTTGGTGGAACTACTTTGGGGTATTTTTTGCCCGCCCCCCCCCCCCCCCCCCCCCCTCGTTCTCTGTTGGTTCTTTCTTTTGTGCTCGTTTCTCGTCTGGCCTGTTTTTTGTTTGTTGTGGTGTTTG